>JAOVVI020015795.1:0-11074 GCA_028571085.2 Nepenthes alata
CGAGACCACAACGACGAGGACAACCCCACTCGCGGCCGAGAGCGCCAGCTCAGCGAATCTCACCGATTTCCAAGACACCTGCAGTTGCAGACAGGCATCTCTGCAAAGCACGCCTAGTCAGATCACAGCTGGCACCTAGGCTCTGCGCCACCTAGCGCACTTAGAGCCTGCCACCTCCTTTTACTGCCACCAATGGGCGGCCATCGACTGTCCCCACCATCCGATGGCCGCCACGTGTCCCCATCTCAACAGACCATTTCGCATATAAATACCCAGCAAGGCCCCAATCCAGGGGAGGGTTTTTTTTGGTGGAATCAAGATCCGACTTCTCCTCCCAAAACTCGAACAAGAGTGAGCAAACCAAAGCCCCCTAGTGAGGGTAACCTCTTAGAAAAGAGACACGATACAAAAAATAAGGAAGGGATTAACCCTCACAATTGTACTCTGTAAAGACTTCAACCCAAATAGTGAAGCATTTCTAAAGGCCCACAGCCTCGTGGTTTTTCTTCCTCTTTCACGAGGAAGTTTTCCACGTAAAAATCCTGGTCTTGATCTCTCTCTCGCATCCAACATCTCAAACACTTGTGTTGCCTGGAAACCACGGATCCGATTGGACCCCGCGGATCCAGAACGCAACAGATATGTTCTTGTCATGTTTTCTTATCTTGTATCTGAATTCTATTGTAATGATTTTATTATTCTATATAATGAAGAGAAAAGGGAAACAAGTAATAAGCTTTCTAGTACCACATTCATATGAATCCCTAATCGTAACATGATATCATAGAGTGCTAGGTTTTTGTAGTTTTCTTTCATCTTCTTTAATTTACTTTCCGCATTATTCATCGAAAAAAGAAGAGAGAGAGAGAGAGAGAGTTGGGGCAGAAGAGAAGTCGGTATTGCATTATCGGTGGCCGAGAGGGTTTTACTTGCGCTGTTCGAGTCAGTTTGTGTTCTCAATAGATGATATCGATGACTCATTGTTGAGGACAAAGAATATAGGGTTTACCAATTCTTTGGTGACTCCTAACGATGTTGGCTCGGTTTTAAGAAATTTCACAAATGCAGTGATAAACAAAGTTGTGAAGAAAAAACAAAACCACATTGTTGTCTCAAACCTCCATGAAGAATCCATGGATGTGTTTTTTGGTTCTCTCTTCAAAATCTACTGACCATGCTTTTTGGTGTCAATACTGTCTGTTCTCTTCATATGTGCTGATTTACCTTCTTTGTTGTTTGTTCTACTCATATGTGGTCTTTGAAATATGACAAGTGTCATTTAGCCTAACCAGTATCTTTTTGAGTGTTTTTGTCCTAAAGTGTCTTCTTCTTTTTTGGTTCAAGATCTGAGTTTTATTTCAAGCTCTAATTAGTGCCATTTGACTGCATCACTTGTTTGAAAGTGCTGATTAGTTTGGTATTGCTTTGCAAATGGTTTTTTTTTTTTTCAAAATCTTAGTTTCTTTTTTGTGTTACTCATGCCATCAGAAGTTAAAATGTTCAACCTTCTGGGTTCATGAACCTATACAAATTTAATGAAAGAAATTATACCACTGGGTGAGATTAGCTAAGGATTTGAGGTGTTTCTTTATGGTAAAGGCCTATTTCATAATTTGATGTTAGGGTGACCTACGTTAATTGTAATTCCTTTGATGAAGGTGAATTCACTACTTGTCCTGATAATAACTATTATTAGGAAGACAATGCCATCCTTGAGTTGATGCTAGCTAGCGTAGAGCCTCATATTAGGTTATCTTCACTCTTTCTTGAGACTGCCTAAGCAGTTTGGAAATCTCTTAGGCACGGGTAATATTGTTTGTTTTATGAAGTGTGCAAGCAATATTAAATCTCTAATAAGGGATTTTAAAGTGTAGTTGAATATTACAACCAATTCTTAGCTATTTGCCAAGAATAGGAATTTGAATCAACTACATTCGTTGGATCTAAAAATAAAGGAAAAATAGCGAGAGGATATTTGTCCTATTGGATCTAGTGTTGTAAAGTTCCTTTTCTGTCTTCCATCCAACTTGGAGGTGTTCTATGCACAGACATTAGGAGAGCAAGAACTTCCCTCTTGAGGCATTCTCTTGCATTCAATGCTTTGCTCTCTCAAACCATCCCCTATTGGATATCGCTTGACATTTGTTGCAATGCTTTTAGTTCTTTTCAAGGGGGACGTGCTAGTAGAAGTGGATTGGATCTTGGAGGTAGTTTTTCATAGCGTGGCCTTGATTGTAGATGCAGAAGTCTCTTATCAAATTGTAAACCCAGATAATGTATTCCCGAAGGCCTCACTAGTCACTCTACCTATTATTTTTGGGGTTTGCATGGCAAACAAAATAGTTATACACATCAAGTTTATTCAATGAAAGTCTCTCATTACAATTTGACCTCATTTCGTCTCTAGAACTTGATTTTAAATCCATACCACATGGTAAGTATGATGAGTTTTCAACTCATAAAAAGATTGCTTTCATCGCCACTTTTTTTAAAATAAAAATTCAGTACTACATCTCACAGTCTTTTATCCTTTAGTCGGAGTCTATAGATCATTGATTCAGGGGTAATGAATAGATGGCTAGTTCGTTCACTTCCCTTTTTAAGTATCACCCTCTCAAGTCTTCTAAATGTATTACCCTTGCTAATGGTTCTTGGACTAAAGTTGTAGGCTCAGGGAAAATCCATCTGTTAGTTAAATCATGCAAAAAAATTTTTATATTTCTTTATCAATCTTTACCCTTTTGTGTGTATATTTCAGGAACTCAAGATGAAAAAGATTGGTATGAGGTGTGAAGCAAGTGGTCTATATTACCTTGACCTCCCTCGTATCTCTCTTAAGCCCTTCGGTCTATGGCAACTCCTATGTAGTGGAATTATTGTCTTGGTCACCGGTGTTTGCCGATTTTGAAGTGTGAAATTGAAGGTCTTTAGTTTGTATCTTCTCTTCCATGTCAAGCTTACAATTTAGCAAACATTGTAGTATATCAATTCCTTCTAGAAGTGTTAGCAATAGATGTGAATATCAGCCAATATATATCAGTATCGAACCCTCTGATATTGATATTTTCTGTTATAATGACAATATTATGATATCTTGCCATGTCAATAAACATATTGATATATATTGGCTGATATGACTGATTTTTTGCCGATACAGTTGGTATGGTCCTATTAACTTACTATCAAATTCTGATTTTTAGATTTTTTTTTTACTTTTAATATATCTATTATTGATATTTTCATATGTACTCGTGTTTCCAAACCATTTCAGTTAGTCTACTTTGATGAATGGAGCCCAATTCTTATTTTTCACTAATAAATTTAATTATATTGTCACTTATTTATGAAATGTTTTTCTCAATGACTTGGATATTTTTGATGAAAATCCTGTCACTGTTCTAAATGCATTCTGCATTAGATTGTGTGTATATACCCTTCAACAAAATCGGGTTGCTAAAAAGATCATTACTTGTTGAAGTTACTTGGCCCCTTATATGTCACATACATGTGCCCACACAACTTTAGAGTGATCTTGTTCTCATTGCATGTTATCTCATAAAAGCATATGCCATCCTTTGTCTTAGAGTCTCACCTTTTTCTCCATTCTCACCACCCATTTCACTGCCCTTGAAGGTTTTTGGATGTGTTTGTTATGTTTATATACAGCCGGTAAATCAGTCGATATGATTAATTTTTGGCTGATACATAAATAGGCTAATACGGTCTTATCAATTTATAATTTTTATTTTATTTTTTTCTTTCGATATATCTGTTATCAATATTTTCATATATAGTCGTATTTTCAAACCATTTTAGTTAGTCCACTTCCATGTATGAGACCCAATTCTTATTTTTCACCAATAAATTTAAGTATTTGTAACTTATTCATGAAAGATTTTTTTTGTATGTCTTGGATATTTTTGATGAAAAATCTATATGAGTTACTTTCTATCTTTAGATTGTTTTGGGCCTAAATCAAAATTTAATTCAAACATAAAATACAAATCCTTTACTCGAATAATGCTAAAAATATGAATATACAATTTTCACTTCCTATCTCTGTTCTAAATGCATTCTTCATTAGACTTCGTGGGTGTATACCCTTAAACAAAATTGGGTTGATAAATATAAAAAATCATCACTTGTTAGAAGTTACTTAGCCCCCTTTGTGTCACCTACATGTTCCCACATAGCTTTAGAGTGATGTTGCTCTCATTGCATGCTATTTCATGAAGTGTATGCCATCCTCTTCCTTAGATCGAGTCTCACCTTCTCTTTTCTTCTATTCTCACCACCCATTTCATTTCCTCCAAAGGTCTTTGGATGTGTTTGCTTTGTTCATATACATGGGCTTGGATCAATAAGCTAGATCATCAGTCTACTAAATGTGCCTTTTTTGGTTGCTCATATGCTTAAAGAGGTTATTTCTTTTATAATCCTTTATTGGTTTTTACTTGACGACTTCTCATTTTTGTGCCCCCGCTAATCTTTTCACCATGTGTAGATCATACATTTATGGATTTTGAATCTCTACCCATTGCACTTCGCAATGGTATGTGTACATGTGTCACACAACATTTTATCGTCCAATATGTCTCTATTGCTTCTTTGTTATCGTCTTTTAGGTATTTCACATCTTATCTCTCTATTGTAGTTTTCTGTACCATTGTAAAGGATGCGTTATTTGATCCTAGGTGGAGACAAGTTATGGAATTAGCAAAGGTAGCTTTGCATGAAAATGAAACGTGGGGACCTGTTCCTTTTCAGCATGGCACCCAGCCCATTGGTTGCAATTGGGTCTTTGTACTTAAATCTAATTGAGATGGCTTAGTTAATTGCCTAAAAGCTCAAATGGTTGCTAAAAACTATATAAAAACCTATAGTATTGATTATGATGAGACATTCTCATTTGTTGGTAAAATGTCTTCTATTAATGTTCTTATTTCCATTGTTGCTAATGTTGATTAGCCTTCTTTCCAAGTAGATGCTAATAATGCATTTCTTAATGGTCTCTTGCTCGAAGAAGTTTATATTGAGCAATCCCCTGTGTTTGTTGCCTAGGGGGAGTACCAGAGTTGTGTTTGTTAATTGAAGAAGGCATTATATACATTAAAGTAGTCACCTATGGTTAAGAAAAATTTTAGAGGTCATCCTTGAGTTTGGCCTATGTTGTCAAAAAAACCACTTAGAATACTATTCTTGCAGTTTATGTCGTTCATATCATTATCATTAGAAATGATGTAGATGGGATTGCACGTACAAAACAATTCTGAAAGTAAAGATGTCACACGAAAGCTTTAGGCAAGCTTGTTATTTTTGGGGTTTGAAGTTGTTAGATCTTGTGAAGGTAAATCTGTCTCAACAAAATTATGTACTTGATATATTAAATGAGATTGACCTTTTTGGTACTTGTTCGGTGGACACTGACATGGACCTTAATCTAAAGCTCTTAAAGGATGAAAATTAGTTGTTTAAGAATTAGGTCAATATCGTTGGTTTGTAAGAAAACTAAATTATCTTATCGTCTTCAAAATTGATATTTCATATGTAGTTAGTTTGGTGAGTCGATATCTAAAAGTCACTCAAGTTCCCTATTGGGAATCTATTATGCACATCATTAAATATTTAATGAAGGCTTTGGGATTTGGAATATTACATAGTTCAATTGGTCATCTTCGAATAGAAGGATTCATAGATACAAACTTAGCAAGATCTCCTTCTGATAGATGATCTACTACATGCTACTATACATTTCTCATTGGTAATCTTATTTCATGGAAAACTAAAAAGCAAATGGTAGTAGCATGATTAATTGCATAAGGAGAATATGGGGGATGGCATACTACTTGTGAGCTTACATGGTTACAACATTTTCTTTAGGAAATTAGGTTTTTCCCTTGGACATCTATTCCATTGTTTTGTGATAATCAAGCTGCACTAGATATTGCATCTAATCCTATGTTTTATGAGAGAACCACACATATCAAAGTTGTTTGTCAAATTGTTTGGGAGAAAATAATAAATGGTGCTATATGTGCAACATTCATAAAATTTAGAGATCAACTCACTGATACGTTTACAGGCCTTTTAATGGCGACTGGATGAATATTATTTGTTCCAAGATGAGTTTAAATGACATTTATGCATCAACCTGAGTTGGAGTGTTAAGGAAATCGTTAGGTTAGGAAAATATGTTGTCATCTTGAATTAAAGAAGGATTGAAATGTTATTATTAGGTTTCCTTATCTTGTGTGTTCTTCCTTATTATAATTATGTTATTATTCTACACAGTGAAGAGAAAAGGGAAGTAAATGACAAGCTTCCTATTATCACATTCATACTAAACCCTAATTGTAACAGTAGCCAAGTACTTGAAACTTCTGGTGACAAATCTTGACTAAAAGGGTCATTTTTCTTGGGGTTTTATTAGAGGATAAAGCTTTCTTCTGTCGAAATCAAGTGAGCTAAGATTTTTGCAAATTAAAGAAGAAGGAAACTGGTGTTTATAACCAAGTAATTATGTTCTGGGGAACGGTATTATAGATTTTGACCATAAAAAGTTAGTCTGAGCAAGAAAAGAGAATTCTTCCTTTTTCTAGTTTTCTCATAGTCATTTAGATTGATGCTTCTCTTGTAGAATGCTTTCTCCACCCCATTTAATGTTCATTACTATTTCTAAGAATGTCCTAAATTAAATGTCTCACTTCCTTTTTTAGAAATGAGTGTTTTATTTCGATCCAATATTACCCTTGCAAAGTTAAATTAAATTATATGGTTTTGCGCTTTGTGGACATAATTCATCTATGGAATGAGCAGAAATTAATTATCATTTGGGGACTCTTGATGTTGAAGTGGTTGAATAGTTTAGATAAACACAAGAACTAACACATTTAAATCTAGACTATTTGTGGGCTGAAAAGCTAAACGAATGTCGGAAACATCACAAGATATAGCTCTGAAAAAATTCTTTATTTTTTGGATGAATATGTGGCTTTGGCACTGTCTTGTCAGATAATGTTATAGTCTTTGATTCATGATGTGGCTACTTTTTTCTAATTCACTTCTATAGTCAATCAATCAAATGAGATTTATAATGATCTTTTGTCACTGAAATAATTGGCAGTCTATAATGCCCCAACAATCTTATTTTTTGCTAGTATGCTTCTCAGGCTCTCATTATCTGAAAGAAAAAAAAAATGCTAATTTTACCTGAAAACAATTGTTCTTTAGAAAATACCAAACTGTTGCATTGGGCACGCTAAAGAGCTAAGAATATAACTTCTGTGATGAACTTTTCACAACTCAGAGAAGTCTGCTCTCCGTCAGGGAAGTATATTTCTTCTCAAAAGTTCATATTTTTGTGGGAAAGTTTCTGGTGGGTAAATTCTGGAAGTTCTTAAAGTGTTTAATATGGTGCAAGTCGCAGCCAAGCAAGTTTAACTTTCCCTAAAATTACTACTGATTAGTGCTATCTACATTTTCACAAACTTAATGCGTTTTGGGTTAAGGAGTTTGTGACAAAATTCTAATATAAATATGATGCATCCCATTATAATTGCATTTTTCATTAATAGTACTATTATTTCTTGATGTAGTCAAAAAGGCAAAAATGGAATTTAACTATCAAGAAAAGAAAAAAAAGAAAAATGAAATTTAGCTAATGAGTCACAACTTCCCCGAGTTACAATATTTATTAACAAAAGTTTAAATTGGCACAAGTCACAATGATTGTTGTTTTGAAGGGATCTAGATTTCATAGTACAATTTAGCAAAACGTGAGAAAAAAATTGAAATTTAGTACATTACAGAGTGCCACCTTAAAGGTACAAGTTCTCTCTTAGTTATATACGTGCGTATTAATTTTCTGCAATTTGGTCATATAGTTGTTTAAGGTGATATTACAATTATTCCCGAAAGAAATTATGATGTGCATATTTGGATTTTGACTTGCGTGGACAGGGATGCAGCTACTGTTATGCTTTGGGGTCAAGTAGCTGATGGAATCACAACTATACTCTCTGGTGAACTGGTATGTTAGCAACTGAATTTCAAGCATGTTCATTTTATTGGTAATCTTGCACCCATAACCATTTTTATTACTTTGTAAACTCAGTAAGTGTTGCTGCTGGAGTATTTTTAGGATGTGAAATACCATTTCCTTCCATTGTATTTGTGATGGTAGTGATTTCTATCTGTGCTCTGTGGCCTTCTAGAATCAGTATTTTGCTTACAAGTGAGGAAGACAGTAACGTTTGAAGCCCTTTGACTCCTTTGATTAAATAAGGTTGTTGATGTTAACAAATTGCATGCCAATTTTACTTGGAACGGTTGTAAAACCAGAATAACAACTAAAATTTTTCATTCCCTTCTCTATATTGATGAATAAATGTCTTGTGTTTATCAATGCCCCGACTAATTTTAATCACAAAAGCTCTTCAAATCGGAAAATCTTTGCTAGTTATTCATAATTATCTAAAAATTCAAATAAATCATTAGATAACTATTAGATAGTTAATCAACTAAAGCTAATTGTAGTAAGGCCTTTGAGGCAATAGATGTTTGCCTGTTGTTTTGCGTCATTAGATTTTATACGAGTTGTGAATATGATGTTGGCATCTTGGATATTTATTTATTGAGATTTGATTTGATAGTTTAATTGATTGATTTGTTTTCATATTTTGTCATATGTCAAAAATGCTTAGAATTTTAAAATTTTGATAGTCGCTAGGATACTTGTGGAAAATTATATTTCATCTTCATTATTTTAGATCTTCGTGAATAAGAATTTATTCTGTTTCCTAATTATAGGGTATGTTTACATAAAAACCCTGATTATATTGTGTTTCTCCTTCTTTCTCATGGTAGTTTTCTGCTTCTCCGTTGTCTCTGTTCTCTTCACTGCGCCTTCCTTTCCATGTATCAGAATGTCAATGAAGTCAGGGAATATTTGCATAAAGTGGAACAGTGATTGATTGCAAAGACATCCTTGGCCATCGGAAAGTCAAGGTAGTCACAACTAAACTCAAGAAGCATGCGTCAATTAAAGGGAAATAAACCACTGGCACACAGTTGAGTCTGTTTTAGGGGAATTGCAGTTTGGGAGAAGATGAAAGGTTAACTGCAGCGAAAAAATTTTCCATACTATTATCTGGGAGATATGTTCCTCAAGTTTCACAATTTTGTTGGGAGGACAATGTGTCAGTATGTCTGTAGCAGAACATGCTACTGAATTCAAGCACATGTCAGTTGTCACCGAGATGTGACTTGTCTGAGCTCAAGGAATGGATAATGGCTAGTTTCATTAGGTGGGCGAAAGTAATATACCCAATGGAAACCAACTCAGGCCTTATTAGATGATTGTCGATATTTCAAAATTGGCAAAAAAAGGTAGACCATTGACAGCAGTCCATTAGAAAGCCAGTTTTGAGGAGCAAACGGGGAAATTGCTTCAACTGGTGAATAAAAGGAAGGAAAATGCTATAGCACCTAGCAAAGTAACTGAATTCCTATTCTGCTACTCTAGCTCCAACATGTGAAAGTGGTTCAAGTACTATGCTTTGACCATTCCCGATTAAGCTCTCAGAGAATGTTGATGATGAAGAGTCATATGTTAATGATGCAGTGATGCTCATAGAATATTGGATCTTGAGTGCATTCATTGTTGAAGAAAAGGAGTTTTGACATCAACATTTTCCAAATAATGTATGTCCCTGGAGAAAGTATGTGATGTTATTAATAGTGGTGGGGGCCGTGTTACTTGAAAAAAAATCATTTGCTGAGTCTATTGCTGTAGAATGTAGAGCGATGGATTAAGTTATTTGTGGGCTCGTGTAGGTTGAAAGGTGCCAAGGGATTTGTTGGCATTGCTAAGGCTATGCTGTCATATGTTATTTTAAAGTGCCCATCAATATTGGTCATAATCCAGAACAACGCGGCTGAACCAAGGGCATTGAGGTGACCTAGGATTTTATCAAGGAAAAAATAATTTAATTTTAAAAAATAAATTTTGGCAAGTTTGTTTAGAATCATTAAACTACTTACTTTTCTATGGTCTGAAGACCAATTAGCTATTGCCCTTAAAACTCTCGGATCACAATTTTCACCTGTATTCCCTATAAGATTTGTTGCAAGATTTCTATCTCTATTGTTATGGAAGGGTTAATAGACAGTTTTTCTAATATTGAAGTGCACTATTTCAACATACAAAGGCACCACCTTGCAATTATAAACAAATGCAATTAATCAATCAATAAGGTGCAGAGGAAAATCATTTACCCCCCACATTTTGTCCTCTATCTCTCAATCATTCTTCATGCGAGTCTCTGCACCTATGCAATGAAAATAAACATCAAATCTGATTCCATTCTACAGTGTGGAATCTATTGCAAATGATAGGGTAGACAGGATCTAAAACTTGCGTCCACCTCTTTGTACATTGATTGTACTAGGAGTTTAGGGAATAGCTTTGGCTATTATCAGAATTGATACTTCGAAGTTGACATTTTTGTGGAAATCATTTTTTTAATAAATGAAAACTACATTTGCAGAAAAAACTCTAGGACCAAGGGGGAAATCAATGAAAATATGAAAACTCAAAACTCAAATAAACTATACACCAGTGTAACCTTGTTCCTTACTAATTAAGCAAAATTGAAAGCCCATGAAGCTTCTCCCACTTCATTAATTGACACTCAATTGATAGTTGTCTACTTATGATCCTTAAACTCCGATGACATCTTGGATTTTTATACTCAACTAACTTCATAGGCGTATCTTCTTAATTTGTAAAAGAGATGCCTTAGCATTTACTAAAAATGATTCGTTTTGCAAAGCACCACTCCAACACTCCTTATATAAGAATCATTGTCTTGAAAGTAAAATTGAGCAAGGAGAAGGCATCTCGGATCAAATCAGGATTTTTTTTTATTTATTTTTTATTTTGAACCTGTGACGGAACGAGTTTTTTTTTTATCCTCTAAAGCTTCCGTCAAATAGATACCCAATTAATGGTTTAAACATAAGGCAAGACTTCTGCAGAAATTTCGGCAGAGTCTCCTTTGTAACTGGATGAAAA
>JAOVVI020015796.1:0-11074 GCA_028571085.2 Nepenthes alata
AATAAAAACCTTTTTTTTTATATATAAACCGACGCCGTTGGATTTTTCAATCCAACGGCACGGGAGGCATCGCAGGTGCTGCGACGCGCTCCCCTTGTCGCAGCCCCCCTCGTTCCGTCTTCTTCTAGCTACGTGCAAGGGATTCGGGGTGGCTACAATGTGCGAAACGTTGCAGCCACCTGCAACGTTCCTAAGAACCGTTGGATTGAAAAATTCAACTGCTTCCGTTTTATATTAAACAAATATAATTTTTATTTTTTATATATATTTTTAGATTTTTTATTATAAAAATAAAAAATTTTAATATTTTTATTTTATAATTTTTTTTTTAAAAAATAAAAGTTATCAAATTTCAATCCAACGGTTCCTGTTGACGTTGGATGGGGCTGCGCGTTGCGGCCCCCCTCGTTCCACAAGGGCCTTAGAAAGTGCAATATATTAGTTTAAATGGTGTATTCTCTTTAGTCATTATTAAAAAACTAATAAATCTTACTTATTTATCTATAATAATAATATTATATAAAAATAGATGGCATAACATCACTTAAAAATATTTTGAGAATGGCTAAAAGTTGTTCACTTAATATTTATCTTTTATTTTGTTTGATAATTTCAATTCAACATAAGTTTTGATTAAAATTAAAATGACTTGTTTATAGTGGTTTATGGTTGTGCCTAGTATGAATCATGTTTAGATTGGGGTTGGGTGATTTGGATGTAATCATGGATTAAATTATTGGTATCAATGGAGGCCATATTGATATTGACAAAATCAAATAATTTGTATCGCTTTTAAACATTGTGGAAACAAAATGCTTTCATTGGGACCATAGTGAAATCGAATTATATGGTAGAATTGATTTGTTTTATCATACATTTTTTATTAGTTGATCATTTGCTTTATCAATATGAGATAATTCACTTCTATGACATGTATTTTTAGCAAGTAAAATATATAGTAAACTATCTTATTTCGATCATCATATAGTAAACTACATTCTTGATCTATTTGATGACAACACACTTGTTGCGTCCTCGGATCTTTTACTCTGGTTAGGACGAGGATCAAACAGCAACATAAGTTTAGTGTGTGGATGGATGAGAGATATGATGAGTACGATGACAACGAAGAGATGATTTTTTTTACGTGGAAACCACCGTTGTGAATAAGATTAGAAAAATCACGGGACTTGTATCTGAGAATCGATTTTACTATGCTCTTTTGGGTTACAGATGAGTTACAGAATGGCATGAGCCTATTTCTCATCTTCCTTTTTTTTTCTCTCTCTTTACTTGATGTACAGTTAGGGTATTTACAATATTTGAACCAAATTTAGTTGGTTGTTCACGTGGTGCTGATACATACTGAAGTTGGTCACCAACTTTACCTACTCTGTTCTTGCTATCAGAAAAGTGACGTGCGTGCCCGATTATCCTCGCGTGAAGTCACATCTACAGTGATCGATCCCGTCCGCAGGCCACAATTCGTCGTACGATTTGATGGGGTTGTTTACCGAATACTTGGGGCGTCGCCTCCCGTAGCCATTCCTAGTCGGTGGGCTTCCGCGGCCTTTTAATTGGGTATGTTGCTTGGGCTAGCCTTATCGCCTGGGCCTTTTGGGCCCATTGGGCCCCTATGATTCGTAAACCTCATAAACGTATTCATAGCCCTGGAACCCAACACTAGCCCCCATGCCTAGGTCGACTTGTAGTCGTGGCCAGGCATGCCACGTTTGTGCGAGGGCAAACATTGCGCCGAACTCCTTGAACTTTGCCGTGTCTTGTCTTGTCCGGACGTGACTTTTTCTGACTTCGCTCATTTCCTTGGCATTCTGACATTGCACCTTCCCTAGGCAGTCTAGCATTGGCCTTTCGCATATCACCGTGCAGGCTTTCCAGCTTGTATTGGGGGGTCTCACCCATAAATTGTCGATCTTAGGATGCGTACTCGATTGAGCGAGAGTAAGGCGCCAGTTTGCCTATAAATAAGTAGACTTCTTAACCTGTGGGGCTTATCTCCTGGTCGATTTATCCCTTGGTCAATTTTAGGGGAATTGTGCGAAGGCCTTGAAGCGCTCCGGCTCCAATTTGTGAAACTGACATAATCGGATGGGCTGGCTGGAGACCTGAAACTTGTGACGAAGACTGCTCTTATGCCCTTTCTATGGGCCTTCTATGAGATTAACAAGGATGACTTGGCCATTCTGCGATCGTCGTGCGTCTCTCCTCAGGCTGTGGCGATTTCGGGTGTAGCGTTAATCATGGTTGATTTGTTGTCGGGCACCTTGGTTCCGATGCGGTGAGCCACTCATGGTCTCTACTTTACTTGAACCGCCATTTGTACCGTCTGGAGGGGAGGCGCACGGTTGCTATGGTTGCTTGGGCTTGTTGCGTTACCGATAATGAGCCAATTTTTTCCCATCATGCTCTAAGAAACTAGAGCAGCCCAATTGGGGCTTAGACCCTGTGCGATACCTTCTACTTATATCTTATACTTTTGTTACTAACGACTGTATACTTGTAAATGAACTTTGATAAATAAAAGTAGCAATTTTTAATTTTGCTTCTCTTACTTGTCGTGTTGTTTTTATCCTTTTTCGATTTCTCTGAGGGGCGCGAACAACTTTTATGTGAGGGGAACTTTTATTTTTGGCATGCTCATCCTTTTGCATTCGCGATTTTATTTTAATTTTTGTCGAAAGCTAGTGCTCATGCTTTATTCTTGTCGGTGTCTGTAGACCGTCGTTTAGGGCTGCGAATCAGGTCGTCCGGGGTCTTATAGGGATTTGCTTACAGATCATAATGTCCGAGGAACCTTTGGGACTTGCAAGCTTGTCTGCAGGACCTGTAATAGCGTTCGCGAGCTTTAGCATAGATTCTTAGGTATTCGTTGGACTAAAGTCCTCGTCAAGAGCCTGCCCGCGTACCTTCCTTTTGGTCCGAGACACAAGACTGCGCCGCTGTTTTTGGCCATTAAGGCGCCTTAAATGCGCGTCGCTTTAATTGACACCGCATTGGGAAACCAAAGGTCCACTTATCCTGCCGACACGTGGCAAGGCCATTATAGCGTGCGCCTTTTGCTTTTCCCATCATTTTTAAATTCCCTGATTTGCTTCCGTTTTCATTTTGTGCATCGTCAAGGATTCTTCTTCAAATCTCTGGGATCTGTTATATGTCATCACAATCTCTCGATTTTCTTCGTTTTTATTTCTATAGCTCCTTGGGTCAAGGACATCGCTTCTACCATCACTTTGGCCTGGCTTGAAGCCACTTGGGCTAAATTCCAGATTCCCACTTTAATGGCCATGGTGTCCAGAGCCCTATGAGAGGGCTTGAAGCCCACCAGACGGTTTTATCACCGTCTACGAAGTCCACCTCAAAGGTGGGCTTTGCTTTCCTGTCCCGGACGAGCATTATCTTATTATGAGGGCGCTCAAGATACCGTTTGCTAGATTGAAGCCCAACACTATTAGGTACCTCGTTTTGCTATGAGTCTTTGCTCGTTGTCATGACAAGTTACTTGAAGCTGCAATGGTGAAGACGATATTTCGTTTCACTCAGAACTTAGGTTAGATGGCCGTCACCGTCGTCCAGAATTTACTATCATGAGTGGTGGCAATTCGGATTCCACAAAGAGGTAAAAAGATAAATTCTTTTTTCTAAGGGTCCACACGATTTGGGAACTCCCCAACGCTTGAGGCAACGTAGAGGGAGATCCTTCTATGATAGAGAGAGAAGTCGCTTAGGAGATGAAGGACTTGGTGCTTGCTAATCTTGGTACCTTCAACCAAAACAAGCAAAACAGTTGGTTGTGGCTTGTGAATTTCGAGAAGTCCAAGTGGGGACTCCGTAACGAGGGGTCTGGCATCCCTACCGGTTCCTTCGCTGTCATTGCCCCTTCGAAAAAGAAGAAGCCAAGAAAGAAATAGGCATCCCCGGGGAATGAGGGGCCATCCAACCGGCTAAGAAAAAGTCATCGGGTAAGAACTTCAAAGAGATAGGTATCAATAGTCGATTACCCTTCTTCTGCCAATGAGGACTTAGATGGGGACCCCCTTGTGAGGAGGTGGCCAGGATCCCAGCCTGAAGTTGCTGAGTCCTTGGGGCACACTCCAGATCTCGTTGGGCTGCTGGCTAGTCTCCCCGCTGCCAGGTCCTCCATCGAAGAGCCTATACTTGATCTCCCCTCTATTTTTTCTGGGGGGGTCTCGGATTGGCTTGACAACCCACCCGAGGGTGTTATTCGGGAGGAGATGGTGAGGGAGGCCGAGGAAGCTCTAACAATAGTCATGACGATTGCGGAGAGCACTGAGAGCGAGGGAAATGGTACAGCCGGTCGGCCCATTGTCTCAACATCCCAGCCCCCGTGCATTGCTATTCAAGGTTATAGCCCTACAATCACTTCATCCGCTCCCAGGAGGAGTCCCCGGTTGGCGAGGCGGCAGGCACTTCCCGATCAGCTGAGGTCCTTGCTGATGACCAAGCTAAAGCGGCTGAGCCCCTAGCTTTTGACGACCTCTCGGCCACTCCTGAGGCTGGGAACGAAATGGACACTGCGCGATAGATTGTGGCTGATAGGGCCGAGGGGCCTTAGATCCCCAAAGATGTGAGTACTTCAGCTTGTTCTTTTGTGGACAAGGTCCGGTCTCATGCTACTTTTGATTCCATCTCTTGACGACAATATCTTGCTGACCTATTTCATCCTTTGCAGCTGCAGGAGATGGCCAATGGCCTTGGTGTTATCACTACTGAGGCGGCCCACGTATATACGGAACTAAAAGCCTCTAGGGCCCTTACGGAAGCATATAAGGTCATGGTAGTTGAGCTTACTGCTGCTGAGGGCAAGATTGCCACCCTTGAAGATACTTTGCAACGCCAACTTGTTTAGCAAAAACTGTTGAGGGACCAGAACCTTAAACTAGAGGAAATGTTAAGGGCTTCGGTGAGAGTCGTGGATATTTCTCCGATACTAGAGAGTAAATATTAGGATGGTATCAACTTATGCCATCGAGTGGGGAAGCTACTAAGTCCCCGATTTCCCACCAATGTCTTTGACCCCCGGAACAACAGCGCCACTTGCAGGGAAGACTTGTATGGCCTCCCAAGGAGGAGCGGACCACCCAGTCCTCCGGTGGCTGGGTCATCAAGTCTCTGCAAGACTTCTGAACAGCCGGGATCCTCGGAGCTTGCGGAGTAGCAAGAGGGCTCTCCGCATCTAGGACCTTTCGACTATTCACCGTCAATATTTGGTCCCCGACACTTTTCATTCTCTTTTTTGGCATATACATCGATGTACAAATATTGAATATTTAAGTATTATACTTACGGCTGTAATGCGAATTCTCGGTTTGTTTTATTTGTGCCATCGGAATGTTTGCAAGAAATCCTCGATCTCATATTGGCGTGATGCCTGAATTGTTTAATCGTCTGGGACTGAAAGCATTACCCTTGAGGTCGCTGTACCCTCACACATTGCCGACATTTATTTTTGACCTCTTGGGCCACGCGGACGTTGCTGAGTTTTAATTTTGACCTCTTGGGCCGCTCGGATGTTTTCGAGTTTTATTTTCGACTTCTTTGGCTCGACAGACGTTTCCAAGTTTTAATTTTGACGTCTTCAGCCGCTCGGACATTTTTGAATTTTATTTTTGACCACTTGTGTTGCTTGAACGTTGCCGAGTTTTAATTTTGACCTGTTTAGTCGCTCGGATATTTTTGAGTTTTAATTTTGACCTCTTGGGCTGCTCGGACGTTTTTGAGTATTAATTTTGACCTCTTGAACCACTCGGACGTTGTCAAATTTTATTTTCAACCTCTTGGGCCACTCGGATGTTGCAGTAAGTGAAAGAAATCCCATTCTTTTGACTTAGGTGACGCCCAAGTCTTCTAAGTCAACGAAATGACTTGGAGTGCTTATTGATATGCAAGGTAAGAAATACGGGAAAGGGATTTTGTTTTACTAACGAATCATGTGACAAACACACTGGCATGATGGGCCCCTTGCTATATCTTGCCATTTGTACATTCACTGATAATATTTTTTTAGGTGCGCAGCGTTTCATGTCCGGGAGACCAGTCTACTGTCGTGGGTGCGTAATTTGTAAACCCCCTTTTGAAGAACCGCAGATACTAGAATGGGCTTTCCAATTTGGAAAGAATTTATTTTGACCAGTGTTCTTTCCCGTGGCAGCCTCTATGCTTCTTAGTACCAGGTCGCCTATCTCGAACTGTCGCGCCTTCTCCTTTTTATTGTAATACTGGGCTATCTTTTGCGGATATGCTGTGGTCATTATCCTTGCTTGTTCTCGAACTTCCTCAAGTGCTTCACGGTTCTCCCGAATTCTTTAATTAGTGTCGATCGGACTGAAACATTCTACAGAAGGCTTGGAAGCCCGACTTCTGCTGGAATGACTGTCTCTACTCCGTAACATAGGCTGAAAGGAGTCTCCCTCGTGGGTTCCCTTGGTGATGTCTTGTAAGACCAGAGTACGGGTAGTAATTCATGTCCCCACGAACCTCCTGAATCCTCGAGCTTTGTTTTAAGTCCGTGCAAAATAGTTTGGTTTGTGACTCCTACCTGTCTGTTGCTTTGTGGATATGCGATTGATGTATGAGCCAACCTGATTTTTAGACTGGTGCAATATTAAGTGAATTTTTTCCTGGTGAATTGGGTGTCGTTGTCCATCACAATACAGTCAGGAATCTGAAACCTGGACACGATATTCTGTCGAAAAAACCTGGTTGCGTTTTGCTCCGTAATCTTTGTCAGTGGCACCGCCTCGATCCGCTTCGTAAAATAGTTAATCTCAACGATCAAGAACTTCCTTTGCCTGGTGGCCACTGGGAGAGGTCCGAGAATATCAAGCCTCCTTTGGGCGAAAGGCCATGGGGATTGCAGTACGCGGAGCTCTGTGTGGGGTTGGTGAGTATGGTTGTTGTGGACTTGACAGTTTTCACATTTGCGCACAAAATTCATAGCGTCGTATTTCATTGTCGGCCAATAATACCCCTCCCTTACAAGTTTGAAGGCAACATTCTTTCACCCCAATATGGGATCCACAAACTCCAATGTGTACCTCTTGAAGGGCATATTCTGCCTCCTTGGGGGACAGACATTTCAGGTAAGGGGTCGAGTATCCTCACCGGTACCATTCGCTGTCTAGAATAGTGTACTATCCTGTTGTCTTCTTTACTCTTTTGGCTACATCTGAGTCCTCGGGTACTTTCCCTTCGGAGAAATACCATAAGTAAGGGGTCATCCAAGTTTCATTGCCTGACACCTGCATCACTTTTGGCTCGGGGTCCTCAATGCTTGATCTATTGAGAACTTCCCTCATGCCTAGGGCATATTGCTCTATATCCCCGGAGGCCGCTGCTCTTGCCGACGCATCAACCTTCACGTTCTCTTCTCTTAGGATTCGGATAAACTCAATTTTTGCAAACTCTGCGGCCATTCCCTTAACCTTCGAGATATATTTGGAAAGCTGTGGGATGTTGACCTCAAAATGCCCAAGGACTTGGTTGACGACCGATTCAGAGTCACTGTAGATGATAAAAATTTTTGCCGAGCATTTCCTAGCCAATCGAAGTCCCGCTATTAGTGCTTCGTATTCTGCAGCGTTGTTCTTGGCTGAGAATCCAATGGTCATCGAATACTTGATCTCTGATCCCTCCGACGTGCGTAGTACAACTCCTACTCCGCTGCTGTCCCTCATTGAAGAATCGTCCACGTGTAACGTGCACATCACGACTTCGCTTTGCCTGCATTCATCATGGCGTTCTAAGCTATCGGCAGCCGGTGTTGCTGTTTCGATAATGAAATCAGTGAGGACCAGGCCTTTTAAGGTTGGCCTCATGCGAAATTCTATGTAAAGCTTCCCCAACTGGTTAGCCCACTTGATTAGTCATCCTGACACCTCGGGCTTCTGCAATATGGCTCTCAGTGTTGATCCGTCAGGAGAATTATTTTATGTGCCTGAAAGTACAAACAAAACTTTTGCGTAGAGTATACCAGTACTAAGACTACCTTATCTGCGTGTAGATACCTGGTCTTTGAGTCGGCCAAGGTCTTACTCATGTAGTAGACAGGCCGTTGTCGATCATCCTGTTGTTGCACTAACACTGAGTTTAACGTCATGTCAGAGACGGCAAGGTATAAATATGACTCATCGCCCTTTTGGGGACGGGCTAAAAGAGGAGAACTCGAGAAGTAGTCTTTAAGTCCTCGGAATGCCTCCTCGCAATCAGCACTCCACTGGAAGCCATTGGTTTTGGTTCCTCTCAGTGCTTTACAAAAGGGGAAGTGCCTCTCAGCCGATTCACCCAAGAAATAAGATAGAGCTACTAATCGTCCAGAGCTACTAATCATCCAGTAAGATTCTGGACTTGCTTTATTGTCCAATGAGATTGCATATCGAGTATGGCCCGGATCTTTTCTGGGTTAGCTTCAATCCCTCGATGTGAAACTATATAACCCAGAAACGTTTCGGACACCACTCCGAACGTACACTTACTTGGATTGAGCTTCATCGGTGAGCTCTAAGTGCACTTAGGGTCTCAGCCAGGTCTTGGATGTGGTCACTGCTTATTCTGCGTTTAACCAACATGTCATCTACGTAAACTTCCACATTGTGGCCTATTTGATCCTTGAATATTTTATTTACAGGCCGCTGATAAGTCGCTCCTACATTCTTGAGACCAAATGGTATCATTTTGTAATAGTATATTCCTTAGTCTGTCATGAAAAAGGTGTGCTCATCGTCCTTGGGGAGCATTTTTATTTGGTTATAACCCGAGTATGCGTCCATAAAACTCAGGAGCTCATGGTTGAACGTTGAGTCCACAAGTTAATCGATTCGGGGAACCGAAAAGCTGTCCTTTGGGCGGGCTTTATTGATGTCTGTGAAGTCTACACACATTCTTTATTTTTCATTGCTCTTTTTCACCATGATCACGTTCGACAGCCAGTCTGAGTACTGCACCTCGCGGATAAATCCAGCATCTAAGAGCTTCTTTACATCCTCTCGTATGGCCATTAAATTCTCCGCTGAATAGTTTCGGCGCTTTTGTCTGACCGGCTTGTACTAGTATTTATAACTAGTTTGTGGACCATTATTTCTATTTAGATCCTCGGCATGTCACTTGGCACCCAGGCAAAAACGTTTGTATTCTCTCGTAAGAAGTTGACAAGCTGATCCTGTATAATTTATGGTAGCGAACCTCCTATCTGAACATATTTTTCCGAATCCTGAGGATCCAAAAGGACTTGGACTATCGATTCTCCAGATTGTGCTTGTTATAGCGTCGCCTCGTCTCGTAGATCAATGTCTCTGATTAGGTCGGAAGAGGGCTCCTGTGTGACCTGAGATAAAGAGCACATTCGTGCAGCTGCTTGGTCCCTAAGGACCTCCCTGATCCCGAATGGGTTCGGGAACTTCATTTTTAGGTGTGGGATGCAGGTGACTATGACAAAGGCTGCCAAATATGGTCGTCCGAGGATTGCGTTATAGACCGTCGAAAGATCCACG
Organism: Nepenthes alata; assembly: GCA_028571085.2. Lineage (NCBI taxonomy): Eukaryota > Viridiplantae > Streptophyta > Magnoliopsida > Caryophyllales > Nepenthaceae > Nepenthes > Nepenthes alata. Next base: position 9,528 of record JAOVVI020015796.1, read on the forward strand.
ACCAGGAAGGTGAGGATCTTCGACGCGGTCCTCGGGCATATTCCCACTGTGACTTTCAACTGGACGACACCCTATACACTCACAGGTTCATTACCCAATCCGTAAAGTGGTCCTTTTGGCGTTTTTATTTGACTCGTTTTATCTGGTAGTCATTTTTTTTATCTGAAATGAGTACGGTTATAATAAGGGGATCAGAGTGGGGGGAAGTTACATGACTCATATCTTTGTCACTAAAACTAATAACTTCATCCCTAAGTTCTATCAATGGTCTTTTTGCTGTAATTATATCTCGCGCATCAATTCTAGCCGAATGAGATGATATTACGTTCACAACTCCCGCGGCTACTCTGTTTCCGGGCTGACCAAGCACATCGTCACGTACTGCTCTGGAAGTCTATCCTGGTCTTTGTAGGAAATTATTGAGGTGCCCCCTTTTCACCAATTCCTCGATCTCTTTCTACAATGTCCTACAATCCTCGATATTGAGGCCTACTCTACGATGGTAGTGACAGTATTTGGTCTAGTCACCACCGCCTAGATTTTTCAACGGCTTGGGTCTTCTAAAGAACTTTTCCTCCTGGATCTGCAATAGAACGTTCGTATGGGTGTCGTTCAGAGGAGTCAGACTAACTGGTCTAAACTCCCTTCGAACAATCTGCTCGGTCTTGCGTTGCCTTGTCCTTGTCTGGGGGTTTGAGTGATCCTCGGCTTCTCTCTTTTCTTCCGTCACTTTTGGGTGAAAGTTTTTATTATTTTCTGGCCTTTTTGTCTCATTAGTTTCTTCGGCTGCGATGTATGCCCTTGTCGCGGCCTTCGCAAAGGTTTGGAGATCCTTATGAATAATATGCTTGAAAAAGGCACCTCCATCCAACATAGAGAGGAACACATTCAATTTTATCCTGTCAGCCAATCTCGGGATTTACCTGACGTTCTCTATGAATCTGGCCAAAAATCCCCTTAAACTCTCCCGAGCACCCTATTTCACCCGAGTTAGGTGCCAAGGCTATTTTTTCAATCCTCCTACTGGAAGTGAACTGTGTCAGGAATGCTGTTGATAGCACGTTAAAGGAGCGGATTGAATTTGCTAATAACTCATAGAACCACATCCTTGCATCTCCTTTGAGTGTCAACGGAAAACACTGACACATGGTCATCTCGTCTAGCCTTTGGAGGCTTAAGTGCTCACGGACGTGGTTTAGGTGGTCCATAGGGTCGGTACTTCCATCATAGATGTCAAAGCTCGGCATCTTGAACTTTGGCGGGAGCGGCCTTGTCCTGATGTCCGCAACGAATTGGGATTGGAGTATATTAGCTCCTCCACCGTTTTGTTCTTCAAATACGCGGTTCCAGATTTTTTCTAATCTATCTTCTGCATAGGATTGGTCATCGCTTTCTTTCTTTTGAGAAAATCTCTCAACTCCCGAGGCTCTTGAGCTGCCTGCTGCCCAAGGATTCCCTCTCCCTCAAACGGTGTGTCATTTTATAGAACCACCTCCTGAGCATTGCGCTGGTCCTTACTGCAGATCGAACGCGGGTTGCGCCTCTCA
>JAOVVI020015797.1:0-11073 GCA_028571085.2 Nepenthes alata
GGGGGGGGGGGGGGTCGAGAAATCGCGGTCGATAATTTAGGATTCAGTTTTTCTTGTTGTTTTAGTTGCTCTTACTCCTTATATTTCTAGTGTGTTCTACAGAATAGACTCAAAATTAGAGAGCCAACGTAGGACTACTTTTTTGGCGTTTCATTCCATCATATTGGTTCTGGATGAGGATTTATATAAATTTGATATCAACAACACTACAATGCAGTAATTCCCAGAGTCTGGCTCTGATTCATATTCTTCCTTTCTGCTTTATAGCATTATCCTTTGAAACAGGCTGCTCTGATCCTTTTTCATTATCTCAGGCCAAGTTTTTGTAGGCCTATATGTTCTTTTCATGTTGCTTCTAACCTCAACCAAATCAGTTTTTCTCTTCCATATATGATGCTAAATATTCATCTCCCTTTTCTTCTATAGATGCCACTTGTAATTTGCTTTGAATTTTTTCCATGTCATATCATATCTTTTGGGAATTAAACCACTTCCATATATACTGTTTTTTAATTGCCCAACTTTATGATCGATTAATTATTGTTGGTCTTATAGTGGTCTTTCTAAATTTTCTTTTTGTTGTAGAGGTACTTAAAACTCAGTGGAAGCATATCAATTTTATAATCTTTTGTTGGTTTGCCAAAAACTGATGTTGAAGTAATTCAGTACAGATTATTTCTTTTCTTTGATAGGTAAGATGGAGAGGGAGGGTAAGCTTGACTTAAGGGTAGTTTGCACCATTGTGAGCTGGATTTCGCCGGTTCAATTCAGAAAAACTGCCTTCCACATAAAAAGTTATGGTCAAGTACATCTAAATGTCGAAAATCTTACAGCGGGGCTGCTCCCTGTGTTAGGGCCACCGTTTTTTGATGAGCTGGGGAGGGAGACTTGATAGAAGTCTAGCTCAGGTCATTAGTGGCAAGGTAAATGCAATGCAACTATAATGCTGCCCTGCTTTTTGTCATTTGAGCATTGCAACAAAACACAACATCATATATAATATTTATTAACAAACAACCTTTCTGCACTACAAGTTATTTGCAATTGCTCAACCAAAAACCCTTTTTTTTTTTTTTGGGTAATGACAATATGGCATTCCTCCAGAAGATATACCTTAACAATACATGATTATTCTTAAAGATGAAAATGACAAACCCCTAATAATTGTGTAGGGATCAATTTACCTCGGGTATGATAAACTTTGCAAGCACTAAAATTGATGGCATTTCATGAAATTGATGACTTTAGTGTTTGGTATATATATTTGAATTCTGGCATATTCCTTTTTCTCCTTATTTTGTCAGCCTTTTCCCTCCTTAAAAATGCAGTGTGATTGGTGAAATGCAGCCTTGTGAGCTTTATTTTCAGCTGCATTGTATGGTAATCCTTCTAATGTGTTGTCTATAGTTAGTCTAAATTACACTCTTTTTTGGGTGACCCGACTCAACCAAACAATGCAATCAAAGACCGGATCCCTTGGAGGGTTGCCTCATTTTCAGATTGTCCCAGTCTCGCAGTCAAATTGCCTTACAAATTGCAGTGCATTGTCAGGTTTCAGAATGTTCATAGGATTGAGCAATAGATACAGAATCTTTGATATTTTGACTAAAATTGTATAATTTATTGCCAAGGGAGGTGTTTTTACTGTTCTGTTCCCATTCAAAAACCTCATGGTCATGTGACCAAACACAACTATTAGCATTTTCATGTGATATTTACCTGGTTTTATGCTGCCCCACATTGATTGAATGACCATCTCTCTTCTTCTTCCTTCTTATTTACCTTCCACTTTTTTCCCGAACTTGCAGGAATTATGGCTTAAAAGATGGTTGCAGGGATGGTTGTGACAAAACGGGCAATATCGACTTTGCCTAGTTTATGTCAGAGAATTAAGCAAACAGGTGCGATGGAATGGAGTTCGAAAATTAGTTGTTCGTTGGCTTTAGATCTTAAGTTTATCCTATTGATTGCCCAAATTGTATAAATTTTAGGGTAATGATGATTCGAATAATTATCATTTATTCAAAATAATGCATTAGTTTTGAATCACAAATTAATTATTGTAATTTGTATTTGTTCCCGTTATGCCCCTCTGATTTTCCCTGTTCCTAATTTTGGAGTTTAGTTATTGTGTGTTGTTTTTTTCTTTGAGTCTTGCAGATAATGAGATTGTGAAAATGTTTTTGATACCAAGCCAAGAACATGAACGTACGATCTCTCCAAAGGTTCGGAAGTTATCAAGAAGTCATCATCCTGTTCGAACACTAGATGAGAGATTTGTAAGGATTTTGAAAATATTTAAGTGGGGACCTGATGCAGAAAAGGCTTTTGAAGTACTTAAGTTAAAGCTTGATCACAGGTTAGTACGTGAAGTTCTAAAGGTAGATGTCGAGATCAACATCAAGATTCAGTTTTTCAAGTGGGCAGGGAAGAGAAGAAACTACGAACATGACTCTTCCACTTACATGGCTCTGATGCATTGCTTGCATGAAGCTGGATTTGTTGGGGAACTGTGGAAGACGGTCCAAGACATGGTTCGCAGTACATGTCCTATTAGTCCAGCTGAATTATCTGAAATTGTGCGAATTTTGGGCAATGCCAAGATGGTGAATAAAGCAGTCTCAACCTTCTACCAGATTAAAGGTCGAAAGTGTAAGCCTGTAGCAAGCACTTATAACTCCCTCATCTTAATGTTGATGCAAGAAGGTCATCATGAAAAGGTTCATGAGCTCTATAATGAAATGTGTAACGAGGGTAACTGCCTGCCTGACACTTTAACATACAGTGCCCTTATATCATCTCTAGGGAAACTAGGTCGGGATGATTTTGCTATTAGACTATTTGATGAGATGAAGGAGAATGGATTATATCCGACAGCAAAAATTTATACTACTGTACTGGCCATTTATTTCAAGTTAGGCAGGGTCAATAAGGCTCTAGAGTTAATAGAAGAAATGAAAGAGAAGGGTTGCACTCCAACTGTTTATACCTACACTGAATTGATCAGGGGACTCGGCAAAATTGATAGAGTTGATGAAGCCTATGCTATATTCTTGAGTATGATAAAAGAGAGTTTTAAGCCAGATGTTGTACTGATAAACAATTTGATAAACATTTTGGGCAAGGCAGGCCGCCTGTCTGATGCTCTTAAGCTATTTCAAGCGATGGACTCTTTGCAGTGCATGCCAAATGTAGTTACCTATAACACTGTACTTAAAGCTTTATTTCAATCCAAAGCTCCAGCATCTGAGGCTTCTTCATTGCTTGAGAAAATGAAGGTGAATGGGATTACCCCTACTGATTACACATATTCAATTCTCATTGATGGTTTTTGCAAGACAAATAGAGTTGAAAAAGCTTTGTTGCTGCTTGAAGAGATGGATGAGAAGGGTTTCCCTCCTTGCCCAGCTGCCTACTGTAGCCTGATTAATGCTCTAGGAAAAGCAAAACGCTATGAAGCTGCAAATGAGCTGTTTCAAGAGTTGAAAGAGAACTCCGGTAATTCTAGTGCTAGGGTTTATGCAGTAATGATAAAACATTTTGGTAAATGTGGCCGTCTTGGTGAGGCGATAGCATTATTTAATGAGATGAAAAAACTTGGTTGCAGTCCTGGTGTTTATGCTTATAATGCACTTATGTCTGGAATGGTGCGGGCTGGCATGATTGATGAAGCTCAAACTTTGCTTCGAACCATGGAAGAGAATGGCTGTACACCAGATATAAATTCGCATAATATGATTTTAAATGGCCTGGCTAGGACCGGTGGTCCCAAATGGGCTGTGGAAATGTTTACAAAGATGAAGCATTCAAAGATTAAGCCGGATGCTGTATCCTACAACACTCTTCTCGGTTGTTTTAGCCGGGCTGGAATGTTTGAGGAAGCTGTAAGGTTGATGAAAGAGATGAATCAAAATGGTTTCAACTATGACCTGATTACCTACTCATCAATACTTGAGGCTGTGGGTAAAATTGATGATGATCTCACACGTACAAATGTGTGACGTTCCTTGGTAAGTTGAAGTGCTTATTTGTTTTTGACAGCAGTTTTGTTAATTAACATATGATGCACATAAAAAAAAATTATTAGTTTTTTCTGTACGCAATCCTATATTATAGCAATGGATCAGTTCTTTTTCTGCTGGAGCAAACTGCGTGACTTGGCTAGATTCTGTAAACATATGATTATTGAGCAATGACTCACTGATATTTAATTATCTTGATTTTTCTTTAGAGGTTTTCATGATAAATGGCATTAAGATCATCATGAAAATTAACCTGGTTCAGTAGCAAAAGCCCCTATTTAAGCTTTATCTTGTTCACTGATTGGCAAATTGGAATTTTTATACAGTGATGTTGTATACTGTTTGCTTTTTTCCCCCCCCTTCATTTTCTGTACTCTTGATATGCTGTATATTTGAAATGAACGTGTACAGATATATTTTAAATTACGGGACATGCCCAAGTTCTTGGACACATGCCTGCGGATATGATAGTTAATGTTGAGGGGATTTTCTGGTGTATCGTGATGGCGTTGGAGGAGAGTTGCAGTTGCTTTCCCTATTTTGTCTTCTTGGTAAGGAGCTGTAACTTAATGAAATAGGCATATCAAAATATGTTGCTTATGTTGGAGCATTCCCTGTTTCATTTTTGAAAGTGAGGTATATATTTTGGCTTTGAAGAAGTCTCACGGCTTGAGGCTGGCTGCAGTTGACTATTTTGGACCTTATTGTCATGAAGCACAAGATAATTGAATGATTCATGCCTTGACTTGTAATCATAGTACGCATGTGGGGAAAATATTTCAAATTTCAGTAAATTAGTGGGGAAACGTGGCAGTTGTGCATTAGGCCTTCAAGAGAACTGCAATGCATGCCTATTAGAAGTTGTGAAGCATTATGGAGAGAGTTGTGGCATGGTGTGCGATCCGAGAATTAATGTTTCTTGCGCCTTGAGAGAGGAATGTGCTGCTCTATTATTGCACAACTTGATTCGTAATTGCCCACAATATGAATTGCTTCTGTACATGGAACGAGAGCAGAAATGTAACATAGTGCAGGCACATTTGTTAGTGCTTCAATTTTTCAATAAGATGTTGGTTTTAACATGGGATTAATAGGCTACTGAACTAACATGTGTGATGACGAAGAACGCTTATTCGGAAGACTTTGCTATGTTTAGTCTTTTTTTCTTGTTTAATTAATTTATTACCTTATAATTCAATCTCATACATCAGGCTTTACAGATGGCAATAAATTTACAATGCCTTTTTAGTATTTTTGTTAGAACATTGAATATAGTGTTTCTCGATCCCAACAATGGATCAAAGTGCAATTCACTAAAAGAAGGGTGATTTGTGGTAACTCTGCTGGATATGAGCTCTGGTCCTTTTAGTTTGCATCACCAATTCCTGAAAAGTTACGCAGTTTTTCAGAGATGAACAACTCTATTACTCTTAGAAGAAGAGAAAATATAATTGTAATTCCCACTTCCAAGATGAGGAATATAGATAACATTGAAACGAGGAATCACCATTGCACTGTAATAGCCATCACAATGTAATCAAGCCAACAAATTATGTGTTGTGGCGACGACACTTTTTTGGGGTTGCTATGGAAACATGACTTTTCCCTTCCTTTATCCCATCTAGGATTTGTGCCTATTCTAACTTGATTTAGATTACATCTGTGCATATAATATAAGACAATTACATAATATACGAGGCTACTGTGACACTGTAAATCTTAAAGTCTGGATGCTCTTATTGATCCTTCATTGGTCAAAAACAAAACTAGGGATGCTAAGTCTGACTAGCTGCAGAAACACAGCATAAACCAAGTGGAAGCTATTAAGAGAACATGAACCCAACTCCAAACAAATCCACCCCACTTAAAAATTACCTGATTTGATACCCCCAATGAATAAGCATATTTTTGACAGTAAGAAATTTGCATCAATCTAAGAATGAACAATTAGTATATGATCTTTCCATGACCAACTCGACTTAGATCTCCGTTCCTAACCATAATTACATCTCAGGTCTCTAACAAAGCCTTTCCAGTGCATTTGGCTGCTGCTGCTGCAAAACCACGCCTTGCAGCTACCATGTAAAAGCCAGAATGTAGAGCAAAGTTCTCTTTTCAATGATGAGTGAACCTTCTGAAAACAGTTGTGTTCCTACCTGCAGGTGCCCAAGTGCATCCTATATAAGAAATGTTTTACACCAAAGCATTCTTGCATACTCATATCACCAAGGAAGATCTGTTCACAGCATCGCGGAGTCTCCTAACATTTGCAGTGTACTTCACATGGATCTGTCACCAGATTAGTTCAGCTAGCATACCAATAAGAAGTATACTGACAAAGAGATGCACACCAAAAACGGAACAGGTAATTCGCTCAATATGAATAGATAACCATGTGGAAAATGTTGAGGAAGCACCAAACTACCAAAGTTCCAGCAAAGATCCAGAAAGTTCATCATAGCTCCCAGCTTCATTGATAAAAATATCAGCTAATATATATTGATATTGGGATCTTCAATGCCGATATTTCCCTATATTATCATAATATTATGATATATTACCATATCAATGCGATATATTAACCGACATATTCAATATTTAGTTGATATATCAGTTAATATAACTCTATCAATTTATAATATTCAGAATTTGTTTCTTTATATATATCCGACGCCAATATTATTGTCTGATATATCTGATATATCTCATACTGATATAACCGCGGATGATATCGCTATGGCTACGACCGATGCTGATTACCAATATCGATACCCATATTTTCATCCATGCCCAATTCATAATTTCAGATTACTTTCAATGGGACAGTGTTATTCTTTGTTATTCTAGTGTTCAAATTGGGCAATAGGGCCCTCCATGTCAGACTATAGCAAGCAGTTAATACGCAAAGTAATACAAATCAAGGCTGTCACCCACTTACATTTTCAGTTGAGACATCATTCTCATCATCACCTTTCTTATTTTCCGAATCTCAGCTTGAGCTTTCTCCAGGATATGCCTCCTTTGCGCTTATAATTCCCTTCGAAAATCCATGTTTATCTTCTCAAGCTTTAGCATCTGTTGTCTTTTACTACTTTCAATCTTCTCATAGATCTCACTTAATTTTTGAATGGAGTCTGCAAGCAATCCAAAAGAAGGCCATGCATTCTTTGTTCCTTTTTTTTTTTTTTGCTGGAAGTCCACCTGAATCATTCTCTTTGCCATCAGAAGACTCTGAATTCCCCGGACGATCTCTCATCCAATCCACTGGAACAATTCAAGTAAACTCTGGGATTCATGAAAACATACTCTCCTGAATCCATTCCACACAAAAGGCCACCTGGCGGTGGACATGGCATCAGCTGATCCATCCTTTTGAAATAAACCCATTTGCTTGTACCTCCTCTATTCTGTGCCAACCTCATTTTCTCCTCTTGAACATCTTCTTCAATGTATCCAATCAAATGTGTCTCAGTCCTTTTGATTTTTGACTGCTGTGATACCTCCTCTATTCTGTTCCAACTTCATTCTCTCCTCATTGTATTAGAAAATAATCAATAAATGTAAACCTTTTGAATTGTTTTTTTATTTTAGGTAGTATTTTATTTTTTTGTCATATTAGGAATGATGGGGTATATTTTATTTTAGGCATGTATGTTTTACCGTTGTATGTATGTATGTATTTCGCATGTATAAATACACGCTCCCCCCCGGTTTGTCATCATTTACCGCAGTGAAATGAAACGCGCAATTAATTGCGCTCAGCTTTTGTGCTTCCCTATGCTTCGTCTCTTCTTTCCAATGAAGGAAATCTGATTCCTTCCTGAGTGCTCTTCGTCGCCTCCCTCATCTTCGTCTTCCTCCTGTTCTTCGATTCGGTTTTTCGTTTCTTGCACATTGTACATCTTCTTCAATGTATCCAACCGGTTTTGACAATTTGTCTCAGTCCTTTTTGATTTTTGACTGTTGTGATACCTTTTTCGCAACTTCTTGCCATTCCTCTAATCTAAGACTCCTCTCAAGTTGGAGGAACATAATGTCTCATGCTCTGTCCAGTCATCAAGTGAGTTACGGTCCAACAAAGGGTGGCCTGGAAGGTGCAGAAGCAGATGGAGCTGGCACACGGGCCGCAAAATGATAATTTAATATCAAGTTTTCCAACTTCCTCTTCTTCGGATGCAGTTCATCAACAACATTTTCACCACTGAGAATAATTTACTCCATCTTGTTCAACATTGTCTTAGTCGTCTTCCATGTTGTCGTCATCTTCATCATTATAGTCATATTTGCCAACCATCATAACACCATGCATTCTGTTTTCTTCATCTTTCTCCTCTCCCAGTCCTCCATCTTTATCTTCCTCCTCAGCTGCATGGTGATTCTCAGTTGGTTGAGGGTATGTGGCATTTTGAAAAGGCCGATTTGGGCATTGTGAAGAACCATAACCTTCTTTATCATTCACTCCACGAGTTCTGAAAATGTTGTGCATCAGCTGCTGGTTTGCCCATGCTATCACAGCTCGGAGACAAAAAGAAACACTTTCCTCAAACAATAAAATCCTTAAAGAAGAATGCCCACTTTGCTGCATCCTATGTCTCCAATCCTTCCATTTACTTCCACCCTCCAAAGTGAATATACCAAGCTCAACAATGATTGTGATTCTCAACTGAAACAAACAAACAAAGAAAAGCATACGTAGACCCCGTCAAACTTCTAACCCCAGATCACGAGTTGTCTCTCCTGTTGAAATAATCAAATTCCAAGATCCTTGCTTTCAATAGGTGTATTGAACATATTACAGAGTTTGTAAACCAACGCCAACTCTACATTACAGCTTTTAGAGGGCAGAAGTCCCATGTTTTATTTAGAAACTAACTTTGCACTTGCCGCGTGAATTGCGGATACACTAAAACTGATCGACTTTGTCTGTGCAAAAAGAATTTGTGCCAATAGAAGAACACCCTTCGTCACTACAAGATTCCATTCCAATAACACCTTAATTTCTTACTAATAATGGGCTGGCCCAAAGAAAGGTCAACGGAAGCCCAAGAAGGTCAGTCAATATTTTTACGGCCCACTGAGAAGACGGGCCCAGGAATTTGAAAATCCAAGATGATCAACGTTGGCGTTGACCGTCATGCGCAGCTCGATTGGACATTTAGAGGCTTTTCTACAGTAATTGGCCTATTCCATTCTGGCCCACAGTCCATCAGCGGATCGCTAGCTACTCTCTCTTCGTTCTTCACGAAGGCGGCCAACACGCAGACGGTCAACTCAGGCGTTGACCGTCCGCGCTCGACATGTTGGGCCCATAAACGCCTTTCTACAGTAATTGGCCTACTCCGTTTGGGACCAAACTCATCCAACGGCCAATCATAATTTTTCAAGCATCTTCTACGATCTCGATTTACACTAGAAAGGATATTGACAAGATTGACGCCCTTCAAATAAGGAAGGTGCCAGATCTTCTCAATTTCTTGCCCGTCAAGGCACTCCAATAGTAATATGTTGAGAAGGAAGGAAACCGACTTGGGAAGCTATTGGCCGCCACACAAGGAAACAATTACTCACACCTTGGCAACTGGCATATGCTCCAGAAGGCAAACCTGCCAAGGTGGACAGAGGGGATCGCGCCTTCCAAAGAATGAGGATCACCCTCTCAGCCATAAAAGAAACCCTAGAATCACCATTCTAGGCAAGGCTTTCTGGTACGCATTAAATCACACGGAAAAAACCCTAAGTATTATGGGAAAGAGCTCTCTCTGGGCCGCCAAGCTCTCAGAATCACCAACACTAACAATCTCTAAGGCAGCAAACGAGCCCCTCACAGCCGTTTTCTGCCTTCCCACATTCCAGATATAAGAAAGGCCTTACGCCTCTCTTACATCTGGAAAAACACACTCTTCACTCTCCCGTTTTACTCTCAAGCTTTTCAGTTTCATTCTTTCGAAGACTGCTTTACTGACTTGAGCGTCGGAGTGTTTCGGTGGAATAACTTTTCGCCGATAACGCTGATCTCTTATTCGTTATAGTGGTGTGCATGATTCGTACTCAGTGAACGGAGCCGGTTCAAACCATCCCGAAGAATTCGAATCTGTTCGAAGTCGGATCCAGGTACGCATCAAAGACTAAAAATGATTTGATTTCTAATATAATTTTTTATATACAACCAATTCTTAAAAGTGATATACATTTCTATAGTCTTTAATATCATCTTGTTTTATTTGGTTTACTCCAACCCTTGACACTAAAGACCAACCTTGTTGACACCGCATTTATCGGGGGTTTAAGAGGTCCTATGTTATTAATACAAGCACGAAAAATATGCACTAGATCTTTTATCAATTCAAAATTTGAAACTCTTCTATTATATTAGAAACGTTATCTAATTATAAGTAGTAAAAAAATTCGGCCGATCATATATTTTTATTAACTGACTATATTATACGTCAAATTCGTACTAACAAAGGAAAATCTCGTCTATTACCTACTTCTATTGTTGGAGTTGAATGTTCCAATATTAATTGTGGTGCATATAAATTGTATATTATATGCAAGTAACAAACACGAATTTTCTTTTCTTTCATATTATTGGTCATCCCCATATTATTATAATTTTTTTTAAATGTATGTATATCCTATGTAAATTTATAGGATGATTTATAATTGTAGCGAAGTAAATTAATATTAGAGGATTTTTTTAATAAATTTTACAAAAAATATAGTTAAATATATTATTTTAATAATTTTATTATTTACTTAAGATTATTTATTTAAATTTAAAATAATAAACTTACTTTTAATATCAATATTATTTAATAAAAATTATAATTATTTTAAAAATTATAATTAAGTCAGTAAATAATAATAAATAACTTAACAGTAAATTTGAGTGGTGTAATGATAATTTTAAATTTGTTAGTGGTGAGATAATATATTTTTTTAAAATATTTAATTATTTTAATTAATATCTGTAATTAATTTGGTCATTAAGATATTTTTTATTGTAAAAAATTATTAGAATAGGATAAAAATAATATGTGATCTTTAGTAC
>JAOVVI020015798.1:0-11073 GCA_028571085.2 Nepenthes alata
CTCTCGGACTAAAACGCTCGTCCACCAACAATTCACTCACTCATCCTTTGTGTTGCGGCTGATTCCGTCCTCCTGACGTCATCACACATCATTAGCATACGGCCATCGGACTCGAACGCAACACTTACTTTGTGTCCTCTAATTCTCTCACACTCTCTCCCTCTCTATCTCTTCTCCAGGGGTGGGGATTGAAGGAACTATATCGATCGATTTGATATATTTCAGGATATTTGGCACAGAGTGCAGATTGTAGGATAAGGAATTGTGGAGTTGTTTTTAAGTTTCCTCACACCTGGAGAAAAAAGGGAAATTAAAGCCTTATTTGGATCTAAAAATGTTTGAAAGAAAAGAAAATAATTATAAAATTTATTTTTTCATGTTTAGATTACATGGAGAATCACAAGTAAAAAATTTCATTAATTATATGTTTTAAAATATTCATATTTGATTAGAGTAATTTTTCTTTCATTTTTATTTTTTCTCATTAATTTCATTTCTTTCAAATTTTTTTATTTCCAAACAAACCCTAATTGTTCTTAGTGATGTTAGGCATAAGTCAATGAAGATCCTTGTTGGGTTAACGAAGTGAAGTGGTTGACTAGGTGGAAATGGAGTGTAGTCTGAAGTTGCCTGTGGTGAGAAATAAATGGGTGTTATGAGCTGTTTTTTAAGATATTTTTTCTGTCAGTAAAAAAATTCTTTTTCAGGTACAGGAAGACAAAAAATAACTCCTTTCCGCCATGTAGATCCAGGTAGTTCACATATAAAATTGGTTAATTTATTTCCCCTTTGGTTACCTGTGGAAAAAATACAAAAGGAAAAGAATGAATGTTCTTGTTACTTGCCAATTTGATTCTTAGCATTGTGACATTAATGGCTTTTATTCTGGCAATATCAAAAAGTTTTGCATGGGAAAGCCTTCTGTGCCAATTTATTATGATTGGGAATGGTGATCTTTTTTCGTTTGAAAGTGAGAACAAATAGTTATCCTGGATGATAAAGATATCTGGCCTCACAACCAAAACCCGTGTGTAGAGCCCCTCAAAACTGTTCGTCTCCTCTTTTCCAGCACACTACTGGCCAGAGTGTTGCATTCAAATCATTCTTCATTCCTATAATAAATAACGAATGAGGTACAAAGATTTCTTCCATGGCATTGACCTTACAAAATGTTTATATTATTTTTCATGCTCCTTGCCTTCTTGTAGCATTGGATTCCTTCCTTTTGACATTATTCATTATTTATGCTATCAGCTGTGAAATAAATCATGCTTTGGCTCCAATGATCATTTTATTGGATCCTGCAACTACACCCATAATTGGCCTTTTTAATAATACTTGAGGGGAGTCAGCCTAAGGAGTTCCTATGTGTGCTTGAGCACATAGATGTGTTAGTCAAACCAACGAATCGAAAGGGTTGGTTAAGAAACACAGACATGGACACAAGAAGACATGGATATGGTGATGTGTAATTTTTCTAAAAAAATGACTCGACACATTAGAGACACATTAACCAAAATGCCATAGGTTCTTATGGATATGGAATTTATTTGATGGAAATCACTACTTTATGCCACGTAAGCTTTCAACGCTTCACACATATGTGCATTCATAGACTAAAAATTTTCTCTCCCTCTATTTCGCTTGGTTGGGAAAAATAGCTACCAAAACCAGTTCAAATATTTCTTGCTCTCTGATTTCTAGTTAGACGATTTTAAATCACTGTGCTCTCTCTGTTTTTCATAAGTAATGGGTTTAAATTACGCATGTGAATGGTTAGTTCTCAAAAGCAAGAGGTTATATTGTTTTAGTTTTTATTGGTAATTAGCACAACCTTTTTATGTTTATTAAAGGCTCTTTATTGTTTGTAAGATATAAAAAAGAGCCAAAGCGTGAACCAGCAATCCGCAAGTGTTTACAGTGTGCTCCTAATGTGTCGTTGGCATGCCAAAGTTAAATTTAATATTTTGAACGTGTCTGGGCATGTCCGGAGTGTGTCGGTTTTAGATATGTGTTTAATACTGATATGTTACCCCATAAAAAGTGTCTGTACTTATTTAATATTGTTAAAGGCACAAGATGCAAGGGATCTCTTAGTTGCTGAGAAGATTGCCCAAATTAACATAACGAAAATAAACATTCATAATGAAAAGGGCATGAAGGTGCAAATGGTCCATTGGACAAAGCACGTTCCTAATGAAATTGTGGCACACATTTATGATGCCTTTACATGGGAAGCTCCAGTTATGAATTTCCAATTGTTAGAGTTCATAGTAAAAAGAAAACAAAAAAAAATTTCTAAATAATAACAATAGAATCATAGTTCAATTAGTAACATAAAGTTATTGCTATAGTTCACTATAAACTAATAAGATCAAATAACAAATAAGCAAATTGGACATATTTTTCTCAAGCTACTTATGGCATATAATAATATTGCCTTCTTTCCCTTTAATAATAATAATAATCAAAGTCAATCTTCTTTCCTTTTATTAGACTAATAGGCCTCAATCCTCATCTTTTTATGTCTCCTCAAAGTTGGCACCTTCCTCATCTATAAGTTCCAAAGGAGTAGCCTTTGAGGCACTTGCTGAAGAGGATGAACCTTTCCCACTTGATGAGGTTTTCACACTAATTCTCGATCTAGTACAATGTGTTTGATTATTTACTCTAACAACTATAGCATTGGGACCCTACCCCCCATCACAGATTCACTATCTTGATCCAAGTCTCCGTTCATTCTTCCAATCAATTACTCGTTACTTATATCGATGCCATTTTTATAAATACTATGTCAATATTGAAAGTAATAATTAAATTCAATGGTTAATTTAAAAAGAAATTATTTAATTTTTTTTTTAAATCTATAAATCCATATAGGCCTGCACCTTGCTCCTCCAAACGAAGGTGTAAACCTCAAAGCTTAGATGCGTACCTCTTGAAATGATCCTAGCTTAGCATGTAAAAGGTGCCTGCCTTTAAGCCCCGAGATTAAGTGTGCCTTTAAATTCTGGCGGGCATCACATATTTGAGTGATGACCCAATATTTACATACCGTCCTTGTTACGAAATTTTAGTTGTGAGGATATTTCTTGTCAAAAATATGGGCTATAAGCATCCCTCCACTTCCCTGTTTTCACGGAATATATGGAGGAGTGATGATCATTTTTCTGCTCTTTAAAAAATCATCTTCAATTTGCTCGTTGCAATGCCTTCAAAATATGCCTTGATCAGTTTTGTAGAATCTTCAGTTTTTACTCATTGATTCTCTTACTCCTGCTGTAAATCTTCTCTAGCTTTCTGTTTATGTAATATGAGTCATATTATCATCAAGCCATATGAGAAGAAATTGGCATTTTAAATTGAACGCAGAGTTTCCCCTTTTATCATGTTCTCCTCAATAAAAGGCTTTCAGAAATACTTAGAGTGATGTTTGTGGTCATTTTAAGTATCTTTGAGTTGTGGGTTCTCGATGCACCGGACACGTTTAGTTCTTTATATTTGGGGTAAAAATTACACCCTCGAGCATCTCAAACGATGTAATGATGTGCAAACTACTCAATCAGGCCTTAAAGTGCAATTCATGGTGGAGGTTGGGTCAATCCTGTGAAATCTCAGGTGATTTTGAGACAATATGTTCCTCCGAAAAACAGATCGTACATATTATCTCCCCAACTAGCAAAGAAATTCACATCGTTCAAATAAGATTACAAGCGTAGTGAATCTCACCATGATATTCGAGATGAGTGGATGCAAGTAGAGTAATGAGTTTTCAAGCAATCATATGACCTCTCAGAGAAGGGGAGCCTTGTCACAACAGTAGCTTCCACCATTTAACCTATGGTAAGGGATTCTGAGTTTTGGCAACAATATCTTGTATGATATGAGATTAAGATCATGAACAATAGACATAAACTGATCTGACCCTTTGCCGGATCTCAGATATATAAATAGTTTTATGTACTGAGTTATCCTTTGTGTGATCTTTTAGGGGTGATGGATGTCGGCCGTTCAATTCAAATCCCAATATGTATATTTGCACATTAACTACCCTTATTTGTGTATCATTGTATTTCTACGCCCTTCCTCGCATTTCTCTTCATCATTCATGCTTTTTCCAGAATATCGGTATTGGATTATGATACTCAACTGTTCTGCCCATGGAATGCCTCTGAATCCTTCCCGAAAAAGGAGGCTCGGAACAAAATAGGATATGGTTCTCACCCTCTCGGGGCCTATGGAATGAAGTATTGGTAACGGCCCCCCTATACCGATATTGTGACAAAATTATAATTTGGTGATATCGGGTGATATTTTCTGATAAATATCAGCCTATATTTGTCTCTCCTATTCTGATGCGCAAATAAAATGTTGCATTTTGCACGTTTGATACCGATATATATCACCTGATATATATATATATATATTTTTCATCTCTAAGTTAATATTCCGGTCATTGCTATATGCAGGAAAAAGGAAAAGAAGACGAAGGCGATCGGTTGATTGAGCAGTCATGGCTCTTGACGCGGTTGGCACCTTGTCTTCTCCCCATAGGCGGACCCCGGGCCAATTCTCTTCGCAATCACCTTTGTTCAGAAAGCAGTCTTCGCCTGCTGATCTGAGCTGCCCGTCGCTGATCAAGCGACACAGTTTTCTCCTAACGGCGATCGTTCTCCTGGCCTTCCTCTGCTCCATCTACCTCTATTTTGCAGTCATGTTCGGGTCTAACGGATCGTGCTCCGGCCTGCTCGGGACCGAGCGGGAGTTATGTCGTCTGAAGAGCGCAAAGGATTCTTTGGCAAAGGGAAAGCTAAAATTCTTCTAAGCATAATGTGGCATTCCACTTGATTTTAATCCACACGACAGTTTTCTAAACAATTTTGATCTCCTTTTCCCATTGAATTTCTGTCTCAATGGATGTCATTGACTGGTATTGAACACGTAAGTGGCTCTATGCATGAATTGTAAGCATTTTTTTACGGCTTGAAAATTTATAATCCCCCAAACTGTATAAATTTAATTTTATTATGATCTCTTTAAATATTATTTTTTTTGGCATTTTAATTGCTGAAACGATCATGTATGTAAATGTTTTTTTTTTTATATTAAAAATTTATAATCTCCCAAACTGTATTATATTTGTGAAGTTAATGCATGATATGTGAGAAATTTGGTGAAAATATTTTTTTTTTAAAAAAATACTAATTTTATATGTACACATTAGATTTTATTATGTTTTTATTAAATATTAAACTCCTTTATCATTTCAATGGTTAAAATAGTTATACCCATGAGATGTTAATATTTTTTAATTTTTTTCTTTTGGATAAAAATATTTTTAATTTAAATATCAAAAAATAAATTTTACATATCTTTTATCTCTTATTTATTTTATTATAGTGGTTAGGATTTAGATTTTAATTTTTAAAGACTAAACTTGTTTCTATTCAGACGCTTATGTATGACTAAATAATTCTCTAATTTATATAATAATTTAAAATTTTAAAATATATTAATATGTATAAATAGGTGTTTGTTATAATTATTTTAAAATTTTTTTTAAAATATAATAATTATAAATATTTTTTACACATGCAAATGAGGTTTTTTTAATGGTATTTTTTAACATCAAACCCTTTTATAATATTAATGGTTGAAGTGACCGTACGAGATGTTAACAAACGGGGTGCTGTGACGATCATTATAAATATCAGACTCTCTTATTATTTTAATTTTAATTAACAAAAAAGAAGTCATTTTTCGGTTCTTGGGTTGTCTTCAGATTTCACAGCGAAAAACCGTCCATCGATCTTCGGCGACATACACCGCTGAATGGGCGGCGACGCAGCCCCTTCGCGTCTGCGGGTGCCGCCACCATCGTCCACGACAAGACCGCCGAGGCGGCCACTCCTCCAACTTCTCCTCCTCGTAGTCCACCAATCCTTCGCCGTCGCTGCCTCAGATGCCGCGAACGAAGCTGAAGCTCTCGTCAAATTCCGGGACTCTCTCCACCACAACGAGGCGATCCCGAATTGGAATCCCTCCATAGCTCCTTGTTCCGGCGATTCGAGCAATTGGGTAGGCGTGATCTGCCTCAACGGCAGCGTCTGGGGGTTACAGCTGGAAAATATGGGCCTTAGCGGCAAGATCGACGTCGACGAGCTAACGCGATTGAATAATTTGCGAAGTCTAAGTATCATGAATAACAAATTCCAGGGCGAAATTCCCGACCTGAGAAGGCTGACAAAATTGAGGTCGATTTATCTGTCGAACAATCAGTTCTCCGGCGAGATTCCCGACGATGGTTTTTCCGGGATGACTGCCCTGAGGAGACTCTTCCTCGCGAACAACTCATTTACCGGGAAGATTCCGACGTCGCTGACGGCGCTGCCGAGGCTGGTGGAGCTGAGGCTCGAAGGGAATCGGTTCGAGGGGGGAATTCCGAATTTTGAGCCGTTGGATTCGTTCGCTTTGAATGCAGCCAATAATCAGCTGGAGGGTCCGATTCCTCCCGGGTTGAGGAATTTGAGCGCCAACTCATTTTCAGGTTTATTTTATTTATTAATTTTTTAAATATTCAAATAAATATGATAAAAAATCATAATTAAATTATATTTAAATAAACTTTAGATTAAAAAATAGTGACAGCACTTCATTTATAATAAAGATCGGACCGATTCAGATAGATTTATAAGCTTTAATTTATAAATATCATTTTTTAAAAAAAAATTTATATTTACAAAAGTCCATACAGTAAAGTCCTTTTAAATAAATTATTTTCCATTTGTTAAAATCATTTTAATAATTATAAATAGTAAAAATAAATAATATTTTAATATATTATGTTGATTTTACCGATCTAAAATTAAAAAAATAAATTTCAATTATTAAAAAAACTAATAATAAATAGCAACACAACCACTTTGTCGTCACAGTGTTATTTGTTCTTACTTTGAACCTATCAAAGCATGGCTCTACAATTGTCGCAGGCAACAAGGGCCTATGCGGGCCACCTCTAGGCAGCTGCACCACCATCAGCACAGCCACGTCCACCGCCTCTGGTCGGGTGCCATCCACCTTAAGCACCACCGGAGTTGTTTTGTCCGTGCTGCTTGCCCTAGCAATCCTCGCCCTAATAATAGCCGCTGCTCTATACCGCCGCAGAAGGGAGCAGTCGAAAACCGGCCGAACAATGTCATCAAACAGGCGGTCTAAACTGGCAGCATACGACGGAAACAAGGCGGTTGCGGTGGAGGTGGCGGCTGCATATATGCTGCCCGAGGAAAACCATGCCGAGACAAAGAAGATGGGCCACGGGAGGTTGGTTTTTGTTAGGGAGGACAGGGAGGAATTTGATTTGCCGGAACTGCTAATGGCCTCTGCGGAGGTGCTCGGATGTGGGAGCTTCGGGTCTTCGTACAAGGCGGTGATGTCTGGCAGCAGGGCGGCAGCGGTGGTGGTGAAGCGATTTAGGCAAATGAGTAAGGTGGGAAGGCAAGGTTTTTTTGAGCATTTGAAGATGATTGGGAGATTGAGGCACCGAAATCTGCTGCCTGTTGTTGCATGTCACTACAGAAAAGAAGAGAAGCTTATAATTTCAGATTTTGCTGAAAATGGCAGCCTAGCTTACCACCTCCATGGTGAGTTCTCTCTTCAAATCTTCATGAGTACCCATTTTAAAGTCATTCCATTTTCGTAGTTTAAACCTGAAACTTTTAATTCATAAAAGAAAAATCTTAGCATTATGTTGAGTCATGCCCTTCAGCACTTCCTTTACTCTAGCTGTATGAGAATATTGGTTGATATATATCAGTATCAAGCCATTTAATACCATGAAAAAATCACAAATATGTCACCATATGGATAATATTTCATGATATGTTATCATATCGATTGATATACTCGACATTTAATTGACATATCAAACAATTTTTGCCTATTAACTTACGATTTTTAGGTTCTTTTTTTTGTTGATATATGTGATACCGGAAGACAAATTAATCCCCTCATCCATAAACAGACTCATGTACGAGTTAGAGAACTATGTATTTTGCGATGTTAATATGATGGCAACTGATACCAAAATCGATGTTTTTATTGGTGATACCAATACCTTTTTATCAAGTCCATGATAAGGATATGCTAATCTACATATATGCATGCATTTTTCCAGGTTCATAGCATACTAAATCAACCATTTTCATCCATACACTTTTAGCCACATTGGACACCGTCAATGATATTGTGTCTCATTCATCCATTCACATGAACGAATCTATATAAGAATAGATGAATGAATAGACGTTATGTCACCCGAAAGTATCTCAACGGTAGCAAAAGAGTATCCCACAAATACTTCTCAAACAATAAAATCAATAAAGATTTCTAATTTATGGTGATCTCCATTGCTAATATACCAGAACTTAAATTACTAGTGTTGCTTGAACTCATCTAGACCTTCAGCTGCCCCGAACTCTACTACGACAGAAATTGGAAAATCCTTCCAATTTTAAAATGGCCAACAATCCGACTTTGTTGGATAAGTAAATTGTTCAACACCTCGAATCAAATTATCCAACTTCAATCAAATTCCAGATGTTTGCAACAATATTTGTTAAAGGAGGTTAAGTATACAAATGTATTTTTCTTCCTCAATTTGAAGGTGAAATTTTTATATTAATTTAATTTTCTAAATAAGAACAGAAGTGGATGTTTTTCAATTTATCTTTCACAAATATTGCTCCATATCTATAGAACTAGATGAACGTAAATTCTATTTTGAAAAAAAAAAAAATGGATGACAGTCAAATGATTTAGTAGGACACACAACATTATATAGATCATGTCTATTTATGGTGGTTTTCTCTTGTTCAGGCAACCGGAATATGAACAACCCAGTCCTGGACTGGAGCAAACGTTTGAGAATCATAAAGGGAGTAGCAAGGGGCTTGGCATACCTTTACAACCAGCTCCCTGGCTTAGTTGTTGCCCACGGTCACCTGAAATCATCAAACGTCCTTCTCGACTCTTCATTCGAGCCCCTTCTAGCAGATTATGCACTCTTGCCTCTAATCAATCCGGAGCATGCCCAGCAGCTCATGGTGGCCTACAAGTCACCTGAGTATACAAATCATAACCACATCACGAAAAAAACCGATGTTTGGGGTCTTGGAATTCTCATACTCGAGACACTAACAGGAAAGTTCCCCATCAATTACGTCACGGTTGGGAGCACTAAGGGTGTGAGTTCGGCAAGCTTGGTGAACGCCATAGCAATCGAGCAAGCGCAAAGTGAGCACCATTGGTTTGATAGAGAGATGGAGGGAACACAGAAAGCAGGAGGTGAAATGAGAAAGCTTCTGACGATTGGATTGAGTTGCTGTGAAGAAGATGTTGATGTGAGATGTTGTGTTGAGGAGGCTGTGGAGAAGATTGAAGAGGTGAAAGAAAGGGATGACAATGAGCGGTGAAGAGAGAGACAACCCTATTTTTCACAAACTGAGTGGACCCATGCCAGCATCTCTTTGGGAATTCGGTTGTTTCAGAACAAGAGTTCCATGGAGGAGTTGACAGACATTGTTCTGACTCATAGATATATCACACAGATGTTTGGCAATAACTGTAAATACTGCATGTTTGATTCTTTATGCATATCTATTTCCTTGCATATGATCATCTGGAGCTGATTTCTACATGTTCATTTTACTAATGCATTAATATCCTATTTGTATTTGTTTCCCTATTTGTTTTTCCTCTCCTTTTTTCTTCCATCCCACCCAACCTTTTTTTTTTTATTTTCTATTTTTTTTATAAGTTTTAGCTAACAGTTTAGGCACAGGTGGGGTGGAGAAGGGAAGAGAAATGTAAAGAGATTCTCATTCTTTTATAACTATAATTAAGTAGATTTCCTTGTTCCATACTTAGAAATGGTTCATTATGATTGCCCAATTTCAGATTTCAGCAATTGATATCAACAACTGTGGTGTTTAACAATCTTTCCCATTAATGTTAGCATCACTATTTGAACTCACATATAGATTCTTATTTCATTACATCTTCATTATGTTTGCATGAAAAATGGTAGAACATGAAATTCAATACCAACATTCTAAACCATTTGATTTCCCCTTTCGACTTATGAATATGCAATCTAAGTAATATTCTAATGAAAAAAATTACAAGATTTTGACCCTGAGGAACACAGAAATAGCCTCTTCATAACAAAGAGATAGCATTGCGTATATCCATCTCTTCCCTTTGTGTTCCCTTATCAAAAGGATAGATTGCCTTTTCCTATCACATGAAGCACAAATCAAAAAACCGTAATTCATGCTCTTACTCATTCGATCACCGTTCACACTCATATAAAGTAAATAACAGTGCAATGAAGTAGAGAACATGGACTCTAAAAGAATAATTCAGCTCTAGATTATGCAAAAAGGGGAAGGAAAAAAAAAACAGATTAGTGTGATAAAGCTATTTTGTGTTGCTTGGGATAGTTCAAATTGATGGCGAAGCTTTGATAAAGTACCAGAGAATTCCTGGAGCAGCACACAAGGTTCACCCGATAAATACTCTACAAAATCAGGTAGCAAAATTTTTAGAATAATTCAACCAAAAATAGTTTAATTCACTGAATCGATCACACAAATATCAATAGGAATCATGTAACTAAATGCTTAAACAAACAGGAGTTAATCAAATTGACGAAAAATCTATTGAAAATATCAAAACAGAATTTCTAGAATAATATTTTTCTCAATATTTAAATCTATTGAAAAAATTTCAAAGCATCTCATGAACATGAAAAATCAATGAACTGTTCTCATAAGTTATAAATACATATATATCTCTTAGTATATTATTTATAATCGAATCAAAATACACATCAATTTTTGCTTGCAAATACTTTTATTTTGTCATCATACACAGAACATAAGATTTCTATTTTGCTTGTGAAGAAAGGTCACAAAAATTTTGCTCAGTGAGGAAAAAAATTAAACACCAATCCAACGAGAGTTAAGCAGAAAAATAGTAAATAAAAAAATAAAATAAATCCTCAACGGTGAGTCT
>JAOVVI020015799.1:0-11073 GCA_028571085.2 Nepenthes alata
GCAACCTACCTACTGGGTAGGCGGCCATCAGGTCAAATTTGTATATATATGCATATTGGATATGTAAGCGAAGGTATGCTATTGTGTGAGAATAAGCTGAGTAGTGAGAGAAATGAGATGAAAGAAACACAAAAGAGAAAATACAATGAGTGGCCATCTTACTCTTATATTTTTGCTCTTGTTTCTATTTTAAGCTCTCCAAAGGCTTATCTTGCCAAAGGGTTTTTGTAACTATAGTAAAATTGTTTGTGAACTAAGTATCTCATAGTTTTTTCCTTTCATTTTAAAAGAGGATTTCTACGTAAAACTTGTATGTGTTCTTTCTCTCTCTCTTGTTACTTTGTCATGAGTGTTCGTGTGTGCCATTCATTCTTGTCCGACCTGTCATCTTTGTCCGACTGACCGGCCATTATCTTACCCAACAGCCTGCCCTTACAAACCAAGCCCTCCTCATTCCCTGCAATTCCTACTTTCTAGTGCAACAGAATTCGGTTGAGAGAACTGTCCAGTCAGAGAGTGAGAGGCAAGGGAGCAGAGAGAGAAGTAAGGATCGGAAGTCTGCTGTTTTCTCTTGGTGGTGATTGAGGCTGCTGCTGGTTGCTGTCATCACTGGAGTTGCTGCTGCTGGGGCGCCGCTGTTGAAGTTGCGGTGATACTACTCGCCGTTGCTGCCGCTTTTGACTGCTGCTGTGCCGCGGAGTAGGAAATCATCAAGGCAAGTGAATTCCTAGTTTCTTATAAATTCTATCCTCTTACAATTGCCTATCAATCTTCTGGTAAATGTTGTGCTTATTTTCATGACCACCAATTAAACTCCAACCGCTGAACTTCATCCCCTGCAACTAGTGTTTATCATTTTGGATGAGAGGCTCACGGTCCAGTGGGAGTTTAAGTAAGATACCTCTGTGACCACTATAATTTGTTGAATCCGGAGACATATCAGTTGTTAAAATGATAAAAAGAAGGAATCCTTCATATGAGAACTATTCCATGACCTGTAAAAATTTGTTTGACAGCATCAGGTGGTCGGAGAAGGTGATGAAATCAATTTTTGAGTAATTTCTGCACCAATGGTTCAAATAATAAATAAATGCGTTCATATATGTATAATTGCCGATCTTGCATTTTGATATTGAGAAAATACGATTCTAATTATCCAAAAATATAATAATTGATTGATGAACATGCAAGGTTGAACATAGAAAAACTAATCCATTCACTGCTATTACTGGCAATTGTCGAGCTACTGCTACCAAAGAAATTGTGTAAAATTTTCAGAAAAAAGTCCTCGGAATCTATGCCATTTCATGTTGTGATCGTTGTTAATGCATTGTTGATGATTTGAACCCTTATTATCCTCTCAGTTAGGCCTCACTGTATGCAGCAGTGTGTGGTGAGCCAGCTGATGCAGAACAGTGTGTAGTCTTTATTTTCTTTTCGTAAGTCAGCTAAGTGTAGGGGATTTTGGAAATGGGAGCTAAATTAATTTAACGCTATAAATGTATGAGCTGGCGTTATATGATTCACTCGGCTCAAAAGTAGAATAGCCGGTAGATTTGAGGTTATGTGATGCTGGTGATAGTTTTGCAGCCGGGTTTTTGTTTCATCGTGAATCGGTTTAAGTGTTGAGTGTTTCCATTATGGTAGCTTTACTAAATCAAAAGTTAAAGCATATAATATTGTATTATTTGATTACAACTATATATCACTCGATTTTCTTTGGGTTGATTATTCAGTGCTTGATTGGCAATCGAGTTCTGATATAATTTCGGACAAATTTGATATTTTATGAATTCCGTTCAATATTAAGAAAACAGATTGTATTTATCTTTTTACAATCTTAGAAGTAAGGATAATTAATTGATAAAGTTTGGTAAAAATTTGATGAAATCCTACGATTCGGTGTATAAGGCATCATGCAAATAGATGCTCGAACATCAGATGACCTTGTTGAATTTTAGTCTAGGTTTAGATTTGGTGTCTAGTTGACAAAGTCGTATGGGACGCATGGCTTATTGGGCCAAAGTGGGCCAGTAAGATACTAGGAATTGGATATCTACAGTATCCATGGATCTTCATTATTCTTCTCGATGAAGACATATGTAAACCCGGTTCTGGTTTGATTCGATTATGTTCTCCAAGCCAACATTAACAAGGAGCCAACATTTGATATATTGAAAATAATTGTGTAATATGAAATCTGAAGGAAATTAGAGTAAAGAAGCAAACTAGCGCCTGAGTGCATTTTCCAATGTAGGCTCACCCGAGGAGCGCCTAAGATGGTGCTCAAGCGTGAAAACCAGAATAGGCACGCTCGATGGGCGCTCGAGGTGGCGTTTGTGCGCAGTGAGGGTTGGGTGCGGCACCTAATGCGTGCCTGAGTAGCACTCATATGCCTATTTACCTATATAGGGCATGATGCACACTATTAAGCCATTTCACACGACAAAAAAGAGAAATGAGAGAAAAAGAGAAGGAGAAGGAAGAGAGAGTAAGAAGAAAAGAGTTAGATCGAAGTATCCTTTTATCAGATCTGTAAAATTTAAAGTTTAGGTAAGTATTCCTACGCTCTATCCCTAATTTATTTTCATTTTTAATTATTTTTTCTAATGTTAGGTGATTTTAATATACATATTATTTTACTTACCCTATTTGGTTCCCTCATATATGCAAGTTATTTTATCGATTATTTTGGGGTTTTGCTTTGGTTTGGAAAAATATTTGAGGATTATTTTATAAAAAAATGGATAAATATTTTAAAATATTATATTCATGTATCAGTAAAAATTTACATATTGATCATATATGTGGTATTCATGCATTATTGTTCTAGGTCGGGTTCTATCTTTATTATGTACTTTGATATATGTGACATTTTTTAAGGAAAAGTTTTATGAATTGATCTTTTTGAGTAAAATTTTTAACCTCTTTTATCAAATAGGAAATATTTTGTGATATGTGATATAGAGATATTTTTTTATTTGTATTTTATGAGAAACATTATAAGGAATTGAGTATAATTAATATAATCTAATGTCCTAATATATTAGACAGATTTGATGACTTCAACTATCATCCATGGGTGGCCAAAGAAAGTAGTATTTGATCCCGTCTATAGAAGATAATAAGTAGTTGGCTAGCCGATAGATATAAATAGTAGTAATATGGTCTTAGCTTATTAAAAGTACATGCAACCCTTCATTAAGTTAGTCTGCCGGTTATTGGTTCTCAAATTTGTATATATTTTGAATTTTAATGTTTTTTGCAATAATGCGTATAGATATTTTAATTTAGATTCATAGGTTTTGCTCACAGTTAGAATTCGGTCGGTCTTGTATATTTAAATATATGGTTTCATTTTTTATTATATTTTTAAATGCGAAACCACATTTTGACTTTTATTTACGGGCATTTGAAATTGTGATTTTATGCATTTGTATATATACTTTTTGCCCTTCATCCTGGTTTTTAGATGCGTTGTTTGTTAAATCATATTATATACTAATACTTATTGAGTTTTAGACTCACTTTTTTATTTTTGCATCTCTTTTAGATTAACGGGTTTCGGATACGTTGTAAGGAGCATAGATAGACGCGAATTGGATTAAAATTTTATCTATTTTGGTCAATATTAGCCTTTAGTTTAGATTGTGATTATATTAGTTATACTATTAAGAGATGGTCAGATGTAGGTTTATAGTTCTGTATGGGGGTCAGTTGGGTCATTTTGTTATTTGGTAATTGGCGTCGTTGGTTAGCGTTGGATTTGCGTTCTGGCCAGACTGTTGGTTGTTGCCTATCCTTGCGACATTGTAAAGCAGGTCATATTTATTTTATTATCAAGATGAGTTATCCGATGAAAATATTTTATATTTTTTGTAAAATATCTGATAAAATTTTATGAAAATATTTTATAAAGCAGGTCACATTTATTTATATTTTGAATTATTATTATTAAATATTAAGGTCGTATAGTTTGTTACCAGGTCACGTCCAGATTTAGTATTTGTTTGGTTATTATTTCATATTTGGGATTTAAATTTTATGGGTTGTAATTAATTATAATTGTTTAGACTTTAATTCGGGACCGTAACAGGGAATGATATAAGAGAAGAGTTGTATGGAGAGATATTTTGGATCAAATTGAGAAACTAATCGTTGGAATATTTTGTATGATAGGTATTATAATGGCAGATAATAGAAATTTAAGACGTGGAGGATCGAGGCCGAACCACAAGGATGATTATCCTGCTATGATGGATCGCATGAGCAACATTATAGATCGTATGATCCAGTGGCAAGATGAGGACTTAGCTGCCATGAGGAAAATGACTGATCAAAGGCATGGTAGGACGCCCTTTAACCGCTTCAAGAGCGAACATGTCCTGTAGTTCTTGAGAGAATTCGATCCCATCAAAGCTAAAAATTGGATTCAAAAAGTGGAGGAGGTGTTTGAGGTAATAGATTACCCTAAAGAAGACAAAGTTAAATTTGCAGCCTATAAGCGGGAAGGTGAGGCAAGTCGGTGGTGGGCCACTCAACGCTGAATCCTAGGGATGGAGAATGAAGAAATTTCGTGGCACGTCTTTGTGGAATCATTCATGAAAAAATTCTTTCCGTCTAACATTTGAGAGATTAATGAGGGTGAGTTTAGCCGATTAAAGCAAGGAAGCAAGACAATGGTAGAGTATGATACAAAAGTTATTATGTTGTCTCATTTTACTCCCCACATGGTGGAGGATGAGGCTAAGAGAGCCTAGAAGTTTTTACAATGGTTGTAAGATTCGATTTGAAAGTAATTGGTGCCTCTCTGACTTCGGACTGATAGTGAAGTTTTTTGATTAGACCCTACTTATTGATCACGGACAGCTAAGGGAGAAATATTTTGAAAGGAGAACGGAAGTTAGAAGCCAAAGTTCAAGGGTCAGAGGCGCCCATTCAAAGTCTAAGGCTCAAGACAAAGGAAAGTTGATCAAGGTGAAGTCTTTACAGTAGAAATGCCAATTTATGAGGTCAGTGTATAAATTTTGTGGTAGAAATCATGCCGGGAGGATGTGCTATCATCAAAGTGGAGAATATATCAATTGTGGCCAAGTTGGCCACATGGTGAAGGATTGTCTAGCCCCTCCAAGATAGCACTTTGAAGGGCCTATGTGACAATGACAAGGGAAGTCACGGCAGATCCGTCGATGGTGGAAGGTAATATGTAAATTCTTCATTTTATAGCGCTTGTTTTGATTGATCTTGAGTCTATGCATTATTTTTGTAGCCTCTAAAGTTGTTTGTAACTTGTATGTGCCCTCTCAGATTATGAAATACACATTGGTGGTATCTACCCCATTGGATAAATCCTTGTTGGCCGATATTGTGTATCCCCAGTGTTTGGTTTGGATCAACGAGTATAAACTATTGGCGAACTTAATTTTGCTTGAAATACCGAATTTCATTGTCATTTTGGAAATCAATTAATTAGCGTGTTACCATGCTAGTATTAATTGCTTTAATAAGTTTATTTTATTTTATATTCCAGGGTATGAATATTTTGAATTCCAAGGAAAAGTCAGAAGGGAGCCGATTAGATTGATCTCAGCCTTGCACGCAAGCCATTTGATGAAGGATGATTGTCGAGCTTATTTGGCATATGTAACAACATCTGGGAGTCATAGTGTGACTATTGAGGAGATTCTAATGGTATGTAAATTTGAGAATGCCTTTCCAGAGGAATTATCTAGTTTATCTCCTAATCAGAAGATTGAATTTGCCATTGACGTTATGCCGAGATATGCACTGATTTCAAGGACTCCCTATAAAATGAATGTGTTTGAATTGAAGGAGTTAAAACAATAATTACGAGATTTATTTGATAAAGGATTTATTCAGCTGAGTGTATCACCGTGAGGTACTTCAATGCTTTTTATAAAAAATAAGGATGGATCGATAATGTTATGTGTAGATTATTAGGAGTTAGATAAGATCATAATCAAGAATAAGTATTCCCTCCCGAGAATAGATGATCTGTTTGACCAATTACAAAGAGGTCAAGTCTTTTCTAAGATCGATTTGTATACAGGGTACTATCAATTGATAATTAAGCATGATGATGTACCTAAGACGACATTCAAACTAAGATACAACCACTATAAATTTTTAGTGATACATTTTGGGTTAACGAAAATGCCGATAACATTTATGGATCTTATGAATCGAGTGTTTTAAATTTATCTAGATCAATTTGTGGTCTTATTTATTGATAATATTTTGATTTATTTGAAAAGTTTTGAGGAGCGTGAAACTTATTTGAGGATCGCGTTGCAAACCTTGAGGGAAATGTAACTATTTGCTAAGTTGAAGAAATGTGAATTTTAGTTGGAAGTAAGTGTTATTTTTGGGGAACATAGTTTCCAAAGGAGATGTTTCAGTGGATTCAAAAAAGATTGAATTTATGGTTAATTGGGATAGACTGACCAATGTTACAAAAGTATGAAGGTTTTTGGATCTAGCTGATTATTATAGATGATTTGTTGAAAACTTCTTGAGAATTGCGGTGCCACTGACATGTTTGACTTAGCAGTAAATGGTCTTTCATTGGGATGAGAATAATGAGGCAAGTTTTCAAGAGTTGAAGAATCAATTGACCTTCGCGTTGATTTTGTGGATTCCGAATAGATCGGGAGGCTTTGTGATGTATTGTAATGCTTCTAAGAAAGGCTTGGATTATGTGTTGATACAATGTAGTCGGGTGGTTACTTATGGGTCAAGGCAGTTATTTATGTTGAAGATTTGGATGCATTATCTGTATGAGAAATATTTATGATATATTCTAATTATAATAGTTTAAAGTATTTATTATCGTAAAAAGAATTGAATATGTGATAACATGGATGGATGGACCTGTTGAAAGATTATGACTATAAAATCTACTATCAAGTTGGGTAAGTGAATGTGGTTGCTGATACTTTGAGCCTAAAATCTTCAAGTATGATGGCCCATTTGATTATTAAAGAATAAGAGATGTTGGACGGAATGAAAAGTTATACCATTTGGTTACACTCCCAAGGGTCGAGGATGATTTTATTGTATTTTCAATGGAAGCATGTGATTATGAAAAATATTAAGGAAACTCAAATGAGCAACCCATATTTGATGGAGATTGCCGGAGATTTGGGTAATAAGTAATGGGCAGATTTCAATGTTCGGGCGAATAGAATTTCTCACTTTTGAGAAAGGATTTGTATTTCAAATATTGATAAATTAAAAGAGAAAATTTTAAAAGAGGCTTATAGGTCCAAGTATATAATTCATCTCGGAGTAAATAAAATATATCAGGATATGAAAAAGAATTTCTAGAGGTGAAACATGAATGTGCATTGTATGCCAATAAGTTAAAACCGAGCATAAGAAGCCTTCAGGATTTTTTCACCCTGCGCCGATTTCTAATTGAAAATATAAGCATATTACAATGGATTTTATTTTGAGTTTGCCTAGGATGGCAAAAAATTTGAATGCCATTTGGAGATTGTGGATAAGCTGACGAAATCGGCTTACTTTTTGCCGGTTTAGATGACATTTTTAAGAGATAAGTTGGTATGTTTGTACATAAATAAAATTGTAAAATTATATGATATTCTGCTTCAATAGTTTCTAATCATGACTCTAGGCTTGTGTCTAAATTTTGAGAAAGCTTGTATGAGAAGTTAGGTACCAAGTTAAAGTTCAGTATGGCGTTTCACTCACAGACATACAGTCAATTAGAGATGACCATTCAGATTTTGGAGGATATGTTTAGAGCATTAATATTAGAGATGAAAGAAAATTGGGATAATAATTTGTCACTAGTAGAATTTACATATAACAACAGTTATCAATCAAATATCAAGAATGCCCTTTTCAAGGCTTTATACGGATAGAGATGTAGGTCTCCTAATAATTGGGAAGAAATCAGTGATCGTAAACTTTTGGGCCTTGATATTATTAAAGATACTTGTAATAAGATTAAGATTATTCGAGATTAACTAATTATTGCTCAAAGTCAACAAAATAGTTATGCCGATAGAAGAAGATCCGATTTGAGGTTTGAAGTGAGTGATCATGTATTTTTGAAGGTATCTCCTAGGAAGAAATCTCGAGGTTTGGAATGAAAGATAAATAGAAGTCAAGATTTATCGAACTATTTGAGATATTACAGTGAGTTAGAAAAGTGGCCTATAGATTGACTTTGCTTCCAAGCTTGATGGATTACCATATTTCTATGTTGAGGAAGTAGATGTATGATCCTCCGTATGTGATCGAGTATGAACTATTGTAGATTGATGAGAAATTGACACCTGTTAAGGTTCCAATATATATCTTGGATACAAATGATTAGGAGTTGAGGAATAAGATGATTCTACTGGTTAAAGTCTTCAGAGGAACCACTCTATGGAAGAAGTGACATGGAAACGTGAGGATAAAGTTTGAGAGAAATGCCCCTACCAATTTGAGTATTAAGGCACATTAATTTCTAGGATGAAATTTTTTTGAGGGAAGAGTTATAATATCTGGATCCCATTCGATTTGATTTGATATTATATATTATTTTGGATTAGATTGAATATATCAAAAATAATCATCTAATGTGCAATCTGAAAGGAATTGGAGTGAGGAAGTAGACTTGTGCCTAACGCACACCCGACGCGCGCTTAAGCACGTTTTCTAGTGTGGGCGCGCTCGAGGAGCGCCTAAGGTAGCCCTCAAGCGCAAAAATTAGAATAAGTGTGCTTGAGGGGCGTCTGAGGCGGTGCTTGTGCGTAGTAAGGGTTAGGTGTAGCATCTGATGTGCGCCCGAGTGGTGCTTGTGTGCCGATTTCCCTATATAAGGCCTAATGCGCACTGTGCGGCCATTTTGCATGGGAAAGAAAGCAAAGGAAAGAGAGAGAAAGAGAGAAAACGAGAACTAAGAGAGAGAAAAAGAAGAAAAGGTAGATCAAAGTATATTTTTATCAAATTTGTGAAATTGAAGGCTAATACAAGTATTCTTACGCTCTATCCTGAGTCTATTTCTATTTCTAATTATTTGTTTCTTACATTTGGTAGTTTTGATTTATATAAATATTATTTTACTTACTCTATTTGATTCTCTCGTGTATACATGTTATTTTTGTCAGTTATTTTGGGATTTGTTTTCACTTAGAAAAAATCTTTCAAGATTTTTTTTATTTTAAGTCAAATGGATAAATATTTTAACGTATTATATTCATGTATTTATATATATGTAAAGAAAAGGTCATAAAAATTTGGATATAAACTGTGTATATAATATCCATGCATTGTTGCTCCAAATTGGGCTATATCTTTGTTATGTGCTTCAATATATAACTTTTTTCAAGAGAAAAACTTTGTGATTTGACATTTTTGAATGAAAGCTTTGAGTTTTTATGTCAAATAGGAAAAGTTTTATAATATGTGATATAAAGACTTTTTTTGATTTGTATTTTATGAGAACCATCATTAGAAATTGAATAAAATTAATATATTTAAACGTTCTAAAATATCATACAAACTTAAAAACTGTATCTATTATTCACAGGTAGTAAAAAAAAGTAGTGTTTGGTTCCATTTTTATAAGGTACTATATAGTTGCCCCGCCTATGGGTCAAAATAATAGTGCTATGGTATTAGGTTATCGAAAGTACATGTAATTATTTTTTAATTTAGTCTAAATAGTAGCATTTGGTTCTCCGATTTGTACATGCTTTGGATTTTAATATGTTTTCCTGCATTGATTTGTATTATATGGTCATATGTTATCGAAAGTACGTGTAACTATTCATCAAGTGAATCTCTCAATATTTGGTTTTTTGATTTGTGCATATTTTAGATTTTAATATACTTTCCTACATTTATTTTAATTGAGACCTTGTTTCAAATTCACAAGTTTTACCCACAATTGAAATTTGTTCGGTCTCATACATTTAAATATATAGTTTCATTTTTTATTATGCTTTTTAAGTATAAGACCACATTCACGCTTTAGTTGACGGGCATTTGAGATTGTAGTTTTACACATTTGTATATGTATTTATAACCCCTCGTCCTAATATTTGGATGTATTATTTATTATATTATATTATATGTTGATGCTTATTAAATTTTATACTCATATTTTTATTTTTTTATTCCCTTTAAATTAGTAGAC
The DNA here is from genome assembly GCA_028571085.2 of Nepenthes alata. Taxonomy (NCBI): domain Eukaryota; kingdom Viridiplantae; phylum Streptophyta; class Magnoliopsida; order Caryophyllales; family Nepenthaceae; genus Nepenthes; species Nepenthes alata. Next base: position 10,175 of record JAOVVI020015799.1, read on the forward strand.
TACGGATATGTTATAAGGAGTTTGGACGTGGGTTGGATTAAAGTTTCATGGTCTGGGGCCATGACAACGTATTGTGTTTTTTTTAATCATGTAAATATGGTCATTATTAGCAACAAATGACATTTTATTATCACATGTTATAAAGTTTCTTTACGTTATACTCAATTATATTAGTATATTATTAGTTTTTTTATGGTCAAAGTAAAAATAATTATAAGAAATTATTATAATTTCAAAAATTATAAAATATACAAAATCGTTATATGGTTAATAGTTATCTAATACTAATTTCTATATTATGATAATGTTAAGATATATTGTTTAATATAGAATGATACTTATAGCTATTTAACCATTGTATAGTATAATATCGATGAATATTCTGGTAAGGGATATAAGGTTTGACATATTAAGATAATTCATGTGCCCTTAGTGGGTAAGATAAATCTAAGTATTGATATTCACACACTTTATGGATGGCGGAAGGATTTGATGAGGTTATTCTTATACCCTTTGTGGGCACAGGGAACATGCACTTGTAAGACGTTTGTAGTCTCAATAGATTATGAATTTATTCATATGTCAAGCTTGCGAATATTAATTATTTCATGTTATATACCCAATTAATGAGGGTAAATATACGTAGCTTTTAGTTTATAATGGTAAAATAAGATCTAAAAAATTTTATGATATCTCATTATTATTGATATATCTTGAGTTTAAAATTTAATGGAATCTGTAAATTGAATTCAATAAAATTTATGAGTTGTATTTAATGGAATTTATATGTTAGATTTAGTGTTATTTAAATTTTATAGAATCCATAATATTTATTATTTTTTAGATTTAGAATGTCAAGTCATTTATACTGATATTCGAATATAGGAAATCCCTATCTT
>JAOVVI020015800.1:0-11073 GCA_028571085.2 Nepenthes alata
AAAAGTACAAAAATAATGCTAAATGTGATTCAAATACTTAAAATATAGATCAAATGAATTAAAACTTCTAAAAAAATATAAGTTAATTGTGAATTTAGAAAAAAAGTAGAGGTAAATATAAAAAAGAAAAAATTGAACAGTTTGATAAAAAAAAATTTTAATTACTTGTATTTTCAAATAAAATTTTATTAAACTGAATAAAATGACAAAAATGAGTCAATATTAGATCCATTTAATGGGACATAGGCTAAATTGCTGTTATTGCTGTCTAATAATTTTTTTTAAAATATATTTAATTAGATTAATTGTTAAAATATGCAATGGTTATCTAACTTTTTTTTTTTAACGTGGCTACTGTTATTCATAGGAGATTTTAATATATCAAGTTTTCTTACTTCCATGATAATCGATATCTGCCTTAATAATATGAAAAGACAAGATTAAATCAACTCAGTAAACCATATAGAATTTGAAATATATATATATATATATATATATACATTTCCTATGATTTTCTATCTTTCATCACTATTAAAATGATCACAGCTATTAAAAACTATAATAATATAATATTAAAAAAACCGATAATAAAGCTTTTCATAAGGGCTGTCAATGTCCCTCCTCTTACCCCAAATCGAATCACTGTATCTCCATTGGAACTGCGTCAAAGCTTTCTTCCAATGGAGTAAATGGGGACGATAAGGTTCAGAAGACATTTTTGAAGTCTATTTGCAAGCAATTTTGATATGATTTTATAAATAACACCATAACAGGAGACGGGTTTACGGTCAGAAGATACAAATTGGGGTAGCAACTTTTGAAACGAGAGCAATCAATGTTAAGTTAATCATACCGGAGATAAAGAAGTCCATAACAGCCTCCAAGACAAGCTAGCCAACTCAGCTCCCTGTTGTTTTGAAGCAGCTGTTGCGACTCCCACATCGGGGAACTTGTGACAAAACCACCAGCTTATAGGTGTAATGGGCTCTCCCCCCTCAGGGCATCCTTTTTTAGTGGACCCTCCCTTCGAACTTATGCTCGCATTAGTGGTGCTCTAATTGAGAGTGGCCCCGGCTCTCGGAAAGGGTTACCTGGGGAGAGGCTGACCTGCTGACGGTGCGCTGGGGCGGAGTGAAGCGTCACAAAGTGAGAGCCGCTAATCTCGACGGCTCTTGAAGGAAGAATGAATATTACGAGTCCCACATCGAAGAGCTTGTGACAGAACCATCAGCTTATAAGTTTGAGGGGCTCTCTCCCCCTCCCCTCAAGACGTCCTTTTACGGTAGGGCCATCCATGGACTTGTGCTCGCATCAGCGGCTGCAAAGAAACCATTAAGATTAGAGCCCTTGATAACTCCGACACTAAAAAGACAATCCGTGATGTTCACCAACCTGACAAGGACACAAAGAGCCTCGGTCATAGAAGCTGGAACACATTTGAGAATGAAAGGTCGAATCTTGGCCAGGGACGAAAGAGAGACATGGTTAAATTTGCCCAGAAAATGAAGAAAATAGAAATGGACTTCTTACACAACTCTTGGTAAGCTGGTGTTGTAGGAATCGTCTTACAGAGTGAGAGGACTTTTTAACTGTTATTTCTCTCAGTAACAGCTTTGAAGAAAAACCTGATGCATTGATCTCCATCCTTAATCTAAGTAAATCTTAGCCTTCTAACAAAACAGAGAGATTTCAGAATGCCTCACACATAGGCAGGAGCTTCGAAGGGCCCTCCTTTGCTCAATAATAGACTGATTATGGGGATTTAAGTAGACCAGCTGTTGGCACCCTTCAAGATCGGCCATAGCTTTAAGAGTCTAAGTAGACCAGCTGTTGGCACCCTTCAAGATCAGCCATAGCTTTAAGAGTCGCCCAAATGATATTGTCCAATTCTGAACTCCGGCGTTTGATTGCGACTTTGACAACTTCAAATTTGGTCACCACTTTAAACGCGGGGGAATCTCGAGACAAGCAGGTTCTGGGCCTCTTAAACAACTTTTTTAAAGTAAATGGTGATGAGAAATAAAGTTGTTGACCTCAAGCATACCCTTCTTGCTCCAAAGGTTACTATCCTCCAAAGATAACACAGGGATTATGGTAAGAAATAATAGAAAGGAAAAAAGCATAGGACCTCGACATACTAGTCAACCAAGAGCTATAAACAAGGGCACGATCAAGTTTCCTCACTGAGTGAGTAGATCTATCTTGGTGGCTATACCAATTAAAAAATCACTCAAAGTGGTTGAGATTGAGGAAACCACAATTGAGAATGCATCTATCAAGGGATCTATCAACCTCTGCATTGAAATAACCCCTAATCACCTCAGAAGTGTCCCTTGGGGCAGTAAAGTCTCCAAGGGCCACCCAAGTCTCACGATTGGGGGAGTTGGAAATCATTTCCAAAGCATGTCAAAGCCCTATGCCAGACAATAATATCATTAGACCCATAAATAAATGAGAACCACCACTAACTCCCATCTATATCGGAGCCAATGATACAGTGAATAAGCCAGTCATCCAGAAAGTCCACATTGAGGGTAACCTCATATGGATTCCAACCCACTCAAACAAGGCCACCTCTAGCATGGGAATGATTAGTAATCCACACCCAATAGTCGGTAATCTTATTAGGTATGGAGTAGATATCAATCTTGCGGACCTTAGTTTTCACCAACAAGCAAGCCTGGAGGTTATAAAGAGCAATGAATGGTCTAACATTATTTATTTTGATAGGCAGTTGAGCCGCCTAACATTCCAATAAGCCACATTAATCATCTGATGGAAGCCAAAGGGAAAGTTTTTTAGGTCCCTTTAAATTGTTACGCTTCGGGGAACCATGAGTTTCCTCCATGAAAAGGAGAGGACTTTCTGGTACAAGATGAAGCACTTTCTGCCTCAACATCTAGGATGTAGAAGTTAATCCGGCCAGATTAATTGAATATTTCAAAGTAAGCAAGGCAATAGAATTCAAATGGAGCCGATCTTAGAAGTTTGACAAATAGAAGAGGCACTCAGCTCCTTGTGGAATTTTTCCATCACAGGAGAAATTCCTCCTTGCTTCTCAGAGCATTCCAAGATAGCAAAAGAATTGATAGGTCAGGGCATCACAGGAGCAGTCATCGAATCCACCGAGGGTGGAAACTAGGGTGGAATTGGAAACCCATAGGGGAAAAAGTAACCTTTTTATATTTACTAGGGACTTTACATTGCACATGAGAAGGGATCTTGATATCTTGGGACTCATTGCAATTCCCATCAGAGTGCCCATACAAATTACACTTTGAACAAAGTGAGGGCCTCTAACGATAGTTGGTGTTTATTTTAACCGACGAGTCCTCTCCAGTGGAAGGGTCCTGGCCAACCACAAGGTCAATAGATTCTGAAAGAGGTGTATTAATGGCAATCTCAGCACAGATGTAAGCAAAACCAATACAAGATAAACACTAGGTGTGAGAGTCAGAAAACATAGGCTTCACCACAGTGCTAGAAATATAGCTAAAGCCTTTCAAGGACCAATAGTCCAGAGGGAGGTTATGAAAATCCACCAAGATTGGGATGTGGGTAAACTCATCTTTCCGAAGGGTCATACCAGAACCAGATCTTGAGAAAAATTGACATTCTGAAGAAGGTCCAGGGACCTACCTCCAATACTTTGCACATATTGTCAACATCGGAGAAGCAAAAATAGGCAACACCTTTCAAATCAGCTAGGACACTATAGAGTCCATAGTTCCCCCATAATCTTCCTGCAATAGCTTCAATAAGGGGAAAGGCCAATTTTTTCCCTAAGAGATAACCTACTAAATGGCTTCCCCCTTTCGGACCCCAATTAAGAAATTTCAGAGGGCGTAATCACAATCCTCCTTCCCACTGAAGAGGGATGATAGAATTTAAGAGTTCTTACATTGGCAACAAATTTGGCCACAATGTAACCCTATAGCAAGAGGTCTAAAATCGGATGATTGATTGATAACGGGAAAAATAGGCATGGGGCTCCCATTACCTTGAATCTAGCCAAAAACAAAAGAGTCGGTAAGATTACCTTTACCTTCAGCGAGAGATCTAGGATTCCAGTAGTGTTCAAACATTGATTGGGCAATGCTAGACAACTCAATGCTTTTTGAGATAAGGGCTTCTATCTCCAAAGGCAGGCCATTGGGAGGGGAGTTGAATAGATTCGTCGCATGCAACTGCTGAAGAGAGCTTCACCAACTCACCAATGGAGGAGGATGGAGTTTGAAAGTCAAAAGAGGAGAAAGAGAAGGAAGATGGCGAAAGGGAAGAGCAAGGTGGGAGGAAGGAGGAGGAGGAGGAGCGGAGCCAGCCATACGGCATTGCCATGCTTTTGGAAGAAAGCAAAACACAAAAAGCCTACGGTTTGTATCAGGAAGACAAGGATGGGAGAGATGGAAATAATAACTAGATCTAACCTTCCTACTAAATGAGTTTCAATAGTTGAACATCAGAAGTTGAATTAACACATTGCTTGATCTGAGGCAAATTTGGAGGTTTGAGGCCGATAATCTAATAAAAAATAAGTATTTAGATCAATATAGATATCAATAAAACTGAAAACTAAAACTAAACAATAAAAAAATAACAAACTTGTATCAAATTTTTCTCTTCTAGATTCTATCACGTTATATTTTTTTGTTTGCGCGGAACATACTTGGACTATTTTGGTTCCAAATTAAAAATTTCTCATCATTTACAACAAATGATGCTACCAGTTATCTAATAATATTCTAAAAATAAATAAAGAAGAACGTTAAGATGCCTAAAAATTAAGTCTAACTAGTCAAAATGACAACAATTTTATCTATCTTCATGAGTTTTGGCAGGTGAAGAGCCCAAGTCGAAGTCACATTACCACCACTTGAAAAGATTCAAGCCCAAAGCTTTGAGGTTTGAAGTGAAGAATTTACATCAAGGAGATTGGAAAACATCTATAAAATGGTAATTACTTATCATACAAAAGAGATGCCGACCAACCTTGATCTGTCATTCCGACAGCGGCCCCTTAACAGCCTAGTGTTCCTAAACTAGATTTGAAGTCCTAGTGAAGTTTTCCACAATGAATCCCTATAGCATTGAGCAAAACACAAAATCCATAAGGCCAATTAGCAAATGATAAAAAAGAGAAACAATTGGAACAAAATATGCTACACTATCCTGAAGTTTATTTCTTTCTACCGTTTTAAGGTAGGTATTTTAAGGATTTTACCTTGAGAGGCTGATTTTTAGGTATTTGATGATGCATTCTCAACCAAATTAGCAAACTTCTTTAGCTACTTCCGTTTACTATTTCTGTAAATAGTCCATTTTACCCAAGAGGGGACTTGCCCATGGGTGTAAGCATCGAATGCAATCAGACATCACAGAAAGCTTGGTTACCCCATTAGAGTAGAAAAGGTTCAGCGACACCACCAACCATGAGCTCAAGTCGTACATTCCTCACTATTTGCTGGGTTGCTATTCACAGTGATCATGCCAATCTAGCACATCAATATCACAGAAAAATACATGTTGAATGAGAAAGCAAAAATGTTTATTCACTACTGAAACTCATGTTAGGGGAACAGAATTACTTAAGCAAGCCTTTCTTTTTTAATTTTTTTCTTTCACATATTGTCACCTGCACAACTTCCAAAATTACTCTAAAAAAGAGGTTTGGGAATTTTACTTGAATTATAAGAGAGCTCAAACATGTCCAGTCCAAAAATAAGGAGGCTGTTCCTCTTCCTAGAATGGAAGCTCTTTCCATACTTGAACATGTTCAGTAGGCACTCCGTCAATTTCAGTAATCATATTCTTCACCCAAAATTGTGTCTAGTTCGTGGACATTGCATTTGAAACTTGTTGGGTTTTGATCATTTTCTTATAGATGTCACAATAAATGAATAATCATAGAAAGATCATACGATATTCTTGCAAAGATTACAGTGTAATTGATATAGATATGATGGACATTCCAAATTAAAATATATTTAATTTTCTTTGATTAAAAAATATTTTATTTTAATTTTATTTAAAAAATTTTATTTTGTGAGATTTTTATTTTTATCTTAGGAAAGTGTTATATTATTTTCTAATTTTGAAATATCATTAGTTAGCAGTTATATTTAATTCCTAATTAACCAAGGATAGATGTTCTCTATATAAGAATCCTAACTCTAATGTTGAATGGATGATTAATGAGTTGAATAAAAATTAAGTAATGGTGATTCCTTCTCTCCGTTGTTCTCTACTTCTCTTCTCTCTTCTCCTCCTATTTTTTCCCTTTCTCCCACTTCCTTCTGCTTCTCCTCCCTTCCTTCCTCATTTCCCTGCATCAAATTCGGTATTAGGGATTTCAGAATGGGTTACTTGTCATCGTCACTATTATAATAAATTTGTTCAGAATTTGTCCCGTAATTTTTTTCTTAATTAAAAATGATTTTCCACGCTGAAAATGCTGTATATCATTGTATTTCTTGTCATCACAAGTTCAATGGTTGACGTTTGACTGGGGGTTCGGGTTTTATTCCATTGTACAAGATTGTATGTATACGGGTCGATTTCCAACAAAATTCATCTGGGAAAAAACAATCCGGATGGAAATAAAACAGCAACATGAACTATCCAACCCTACTACCTTCTTCACCTAAGAAATCAGTTTATAAACCTCTACACCTTCATTTTACTGTAATATCAAGAGGCTAAAATGAAGTCGGCATACCCATTGAGAAGGTTGAATGCTAGTTGTTCCTTCAGAAATAGTAGTAGTGTCCACTGGACGAGTTAGATTCTTTTTTAGAACAATTACAAGATGTCAATTCGACAAGAAAATATGTACAAATCTTCCCATTACTTTTTGAGATACAAAACAATACAAAATCAGTCTACCATTTTTTTTTTGGTAAGTAAGTATTTTGGATTAAAAGACAAATCAGTCTACCATATGAAAAGGATTTCAATGAAAGTAAAATTCCAACAAAAGCTCGTCGTATTCAAATGAATAAAGAATTATTCAAATTTTGTAAAAAATAATAATAAATTCAAGAATTATTGCAAAAAAAAAAAAAAATTAGAGTTTCTAAATTTTCTTGAGAGTTATTTAGCATTCAACAGATATAAATTAATTGATTAATTAATTAGAGGTCTAATCAACAAATAACACAACGCTTCAATATTTTCAAATTTTTATATAAAAAGTGAAATTTGACAAATTCAAATCCAAGAAAAAAAGCAATATAAAACTATACTCATAGTACCTTTGGACATTACGAATAAAATGCTATGCTATTTGGATTTAAAAATCTCTTTTGAATTTTAAAATATAACAAATCAAATATTTTTAACCCATTTTCAAATTTCATAATTGTCTATATAGATGATGAGTTAGATTTTTTCAAAATCAATTGATTAATATTTCAGGTCTTTTTAATAATTTTTAAATATTATTAAACAAAATTGTTTATTAGTTATCTACTACAATGATGAAATCATTTTAAACAGAAGGCAAATTTATTGGATTCAATATTCATCAACATACTATGATTCAAAGGGCAATATAATTTTTCGACAAATTCCCTAATGAAATAAAAAATAAAATCCAATTATAAAGGTTGTTAGGATATTTAAAGTATGTCGCTCATTTTATTCCAAAACGTAGATAATATATGGTCCTTTATATCAACAACTACAAAATAATCCAACACCTTGGACAAACAAGCAATACCTAAATAGTTAATCAATTAAAATTACAAGTTTAAACTCTACCCTATTTAGGTATTTATCAACCCAATGAATTTATGATAGTAGAAATAGATGTACACATAACAAATATACCCAATGATGTATACTAGACGTACCTGGATTCGGCATTAGGTCAAGGATAATATCTCTTGAGGTTAGTGGCATTTTGCACCCTCGAGACGAGTTTACCGTTCTGGGTGTGTAGTCCTGATGCATCATTTCGGAGGATGCTAAGATGAGGGACGGCCCTTCCCAGTGTGAAGGGAGCTCGTTCCCGTTGGCGATCTTACCAGCAACATCTTTACTCTGTAAGACTAGGTCCCCCACCTTGAATTGCTGGGCAATCACCTTTAGGTTGTGACACCGAGTGACCCACCATTGATAGGCTATTGCGCACATCTCAATAGCGTCTCAGACTTATGTTAGATGTCTCTGACATCGGGAGCCGTTGAGCGGATGGAAACTTTCAATCCCAAAGCTAAGCCATCCAATCTTTTCCAGGAATAGCCACTTCGGTCCCCCCAGCATAGGCTGAGGGGAGTTCTACGGGTAAGCCCCTTCGGGTCATCCGGTACAACCATAGTACGAGGCAGAGTTCACCTGCCCCAAAGCACCTAGCGTTTTCCAATTTTGCCTTCAACTTGCCCTGCGGGGGGCCTATCCCAAATCTTGAAGAAACTCGGTGAGGCGCCCCTTTTTCATCAAACCCTCAATCTCCTTTCGCAACACCCAGTAGTCTTTAGTGCCTTGGCCAGGGAACTGATGGTAGTAGCAGTAGTTAAACGGGTCTCCTTTTTCACAGTTCTCGATTGGCTTTGGCCACTTTTAAAACATTTCATCCAAGATTCGCATAAAGATATTGGTCTGGGAGTCATTCAGAGAGGTCAAGTTCAATGGTCTAAACTTCTTCTAGACTCTCATCTCCACCCTCGGTCGCCTCCTGAGATCTTGCGGGATGGTACAGTCTCCGTTCCTCTCATTCCCGCCGGTAGACACTAGGCGAAAGTGGTCAACTTGCTCAAGCCATTTTACTTTGTTGGCTTCTCCGATGGCAATATAAGCGTGGGCGATGGTCTCAACCTCCTAGAAGATTTTGGAGTCCTGTTGGACCAAGTGCCAGAAGAAACTACCCAGTTCCAAAGTCACAATGAAGGTGTTTAACTTCACCTCATCGGTGAGCCCAGGTATCTATCGGGCCTTAGCGATGAAGTGGGTCAAGAAGTACTCTAGACTTTCGCCCGATCCCTACTTGATTCGAGCGAGATGCCAAAGTTACTTTTCCTCTCTCCGATTGGTGATAAACTATGATAGTAAACTGTCGGTTAGCTCCTGGAATGTCCGGATTGAATTTGGCTAGAGGTAATAGAACCAAACCTTAGCATCCCCTTTGAGGGTCAGGAAGAAGCATAGATACATGACGGCTTCGTCTAGGCCGTGGAAGCTTAGCAGGGCACAGAAATTGTTTAGATGTTCAACTGGATCTACACTCCCATCGTAGGGCTCTAAAGTCAGTATCTCAAACTTGTAAAGAAGCAGCTGCATCCGGATCTCCATTGTGAATAGCAACCGACTTAGGTCCATGGGGTTTCCGCTGGCATCTCCTCCAGACACGTGCTGCTATGTCTTCCGCCCCTTCTCCCTCATCTGAGAGGACGCATTCCTCTTGGAGTTGAGAAAGATACTCAGCTCTAAGTGGTTAAGAGAGGGATGGGGGTCCCCATGATGAACAACACATGGAGGCCGCGCGCTACAAGGGGCGACTTCATGAGCTGGGGAGGCTTCGATCGTCATGCAAGCAGTGGGGATCTCGCCTTTCTAGGCTCCCGTCCTCTGTTCCATGACTCAGTCGGCCTTCCATTCCTGTTTGGGCCCTGTTACTTGAGGTTGCTCGGAGCTCAAGATTACCAAGCCACCCTATCTTCGCAGTTGGGTGCTTCTTCCTCTTGCCTTTCTGTTTTGGAGCTGAAGTTTCAACAATGCAGGAGGGGGCCCCCAGACGTAGTCCGTGCTGGCACGCGTAGATAGTTTAGATCATTTGGGATATGTTTTACATCTAGGTAACGAACGCTTGCACATCGAGCATTGGCCGCTCATCCGCATGGCTACCCATGTAGGGTTGTCACCATGGGAGGTGGCGCGCCGGGTGGAGTGTTGGCCTGTGCCCTGGCTATGACCATGTTCTTCTCGTGAGTGTAGTGTTTGATAGTTAGTCTTTCAAATCGTTCCCACAAACGGCGGCAATGATCCGTCCCTAAATCCAGATTGTTGTATTGGATTAGGGAGCCACCTCATCTTCCACATCGAGTCAAACTGAGGCAAGTCCGGGCTCCATCTCTGATAATTGGGTCTTACGTAACACAACTAAGAATAAGAGGTTAAATAATTGGCAGAATTCACTCCCAAATATATCATCTAATGCTCAAGTCAAAAACCTTTTTCAAAAAATAGAAAGATGGATGATGTAGGATGCAAGGATGCACAAAATGAGGGAAAAGTGAGTAAAGTAGAGGGCTTGGCTCCAATGGTGCGCTCTACAGGAGCGGCTTGAAAAATGAAAGAGGGCTAGGCTCCAATGGTGCACTCAACAAGGAGCGACTTAGAGAATAAATAAGGGCTAAGCTCCAATGGTGCATTCGACGAGGGTAGCTTTTGAGAGTGGGTGAGTGTGTTATGAGAGAGAGGGATCTCTCCAAGAGAGAGAGCTCAGTTCTTTCTAGGCGCTTGAAGCTAACGTTGCGTTTGAAGATTGGGATCCGCCTCCCTTCCTTAGTGATGGGGAACGGTTTTAGTAATGCTGTTGTTGATGCAGTTTTGGTGCCAAAGCTCAGGATAGTTGTCGTGCCAGGATTTGTCGGCCTGATCCGATGACGGTGGAAGCCGCCATGTCAATTGTCGTTTTGGGGCGACGGTGTGACTGTGGGTGGTCTTCACCGGACATCTGCCAGACGATTGTGACGGTGACGGCAGGTACCACTTGCAAACGCGTGCTGCAGTGTATAGACAATCGATCGCAGGCGGGTGGCTTCCCAATTGACTGGTTTCCCTGGGCCGGTATGCTGGGCTACTCAGTGTTGGCCCCTGTTTCTGCCCATCCATCATGTGTTGGGCTGCAATTGGGCCTGTTGCGGTACTCCATCCCAGGCTTCGGGCCACGCAGCATCTATATGGGCTTTGACTTTCTGTATGCAAACGGGATAGCAGCCTCGCCTCCGGGCCAACTCGTATGGGTGGGTATAGAACCCATCACTTAAAAAAAAAAAAACACACAATATAAAGGTTGAAAGCAAAAACAAAAAAAAAAAAGTTTTCTTGTTAAGAAGATGCTTGAAACATGAGGGC
>JAOVVI020015801.1:0-11072 GCA_028571085.2 Nepenthes alata
TAGACAGCTAATAATAGAGTGGGGTCGAGTTGACCCATCTCCTAGAGGGATCAGCTCCCTTATTTGATTGCAAACACGCTTAACATTTAATTGTTGAGTTCTCAATATATCTCATCGTGTCACATTCAAATGTTATTTTTTAATTTTTTTATCATTTAACTAATATAATTTTTAAATTTTAAACGATCCATTATTTATAAATAATCTTTAAAATGTTATATTTGTTATTAAATAAACAAAATACACTCATTTTTTATAATATCAAAAAATAACAATGAACCAAATATTCAGAAGAATTATATACTCAAGTAGTAATTTCTTAATGTCACAATCTTGATATTATCAGAATTTCTGTTCAATTATTAGTATGAACATAATTAAATAATATTTTACCGTATTTCTAATGTAATTTATACAAATTTGTTTAAATGTCAACAAAAATACAAAGTCGTAATTTAGGATGCCGGATTTTGATGTTAGCATTTTAATAAAAATAATAATATTTTAATAACATTCATAGTATATATAATATTTGGACCGTTATAATAATCATTATAATTATGTTACAAAAATTAAATGTTAGATGTTATAAGAAAACTTAATAATGAGCCTTGCTTAACAAACTCCATGATATTGTACAGTATACTCTATGAGGCCAACCTTTATCTTATCCGTAACATTTTATTAACATATAATTTCGCAAATCACATAATATTTACTTGTTTGGGCCCCATATTATCGCGCCAGAGTGGTTGACTGGTTCAACTTGGCCCTACTTAGATTAAATTTTTTTTCTAGATGTATATATATATATATTTATATAAATTCTAACTTTTAAAAATATTTTTAATAAATTATATTTTATATAATTAATGATATTTTTATGTGAATATTTTTTATTTATATGTATATATATGAAATGTTTTAATTTAAATATTATAAAATTTAAAATATTTTATATTTTTAGTTATTTATTATATAAATATAAATTTGTAATAAAAATATATAAAATAAAAAATATTTATAAACTGCTTCGAATCTGCTCGATTTTAATTATAGAACAGGCGCAATCATTGTGCTTGGCCCAAGTGATCAGGTTAATTTGATCTAATTCGATTTGTTATTCCATCTATTGATAAAATTTTTATATAATTTTATTAATATTAATAAAAGAATAAGATAGTAATATTATTAGAGAGTGTTTAAAAAAACTCCTACAACATCATCAAAGCAACAAAATAGGCCCAACCGCCGACGCAGGACAGTGATGGCGCTGGCACCATCGATCTCGGATTGATATTGGCTGCCCTGTGATACATCCATCACAATCTACCCACATCGAAAGCGGTGGCGGAACATAACAAAACCCTAATAAGGGCAGAGTGACAATGCAAGAAGATGATAGTAAGAAGCAAGAGCCTCACAATTAGGGTACCCAAACCAACCCCAAACAGTAAATATCAAATTGTTCCTTCTAAGATATTTAGAAATAATATTTTAATCATATAACATCTTATCCATTGATACTAATAGATCAATACAAGAATAAATAGATAGATGAATACCCATCAATTAAGAATGTACTAAGGGTAGCAAAAAGGCATATCCAAGATATTCCAGATCCAACAAAAGTCATAACAGGAAACCCCTAATAGTGGGATAATCAGATCTAGAGAGTGAGAAATACGGTCTAAGAACAATCTCCAAGGCAATTGAACTTCAATTACATTTGCTGAAAAGGGAAGACAAAAAAAATAATGTTACTCATTATTGTCTCCAAATAGTGCAGAAACAAGAGCATTAACCGAGCCACAAACTGCAAGCCAAGTTGGTCTCCAGCAGCAGTGACCATCATGTATTATGGGACTAAAACTATTGAACCATTTGCCTCAATCAGCTAACCCAGCCTTCTTCTTAAGGTGCTCCTTGAAGTCTATGATGTCACCTTCCCACCGAGCCACGGTTTGATTCTCGCACACCCATATCTCGTGGGCCACTTGGTTTATGAGCCTGAAATCATGGCTAACCAAAACCATTCCCCCGTCCCACTCATTCAATGCCTCGGCTAGCGAGTCGATCGTCTCGATATCCAAGTGATTAGTAGGCTCGTCCAGCAGCAGCATATGGGGTTGCCGATGTGCCAGCCATGCAAAAATCACCCGGCTTCTTTGCCCGTCTGATAGGTTCTTCATTGGCATGACCTGGGCTTTACCCGACAGCCCGAATTTCCCTATAGCTGCTCTCATCCTCTCTTCCTCATTTCCCGGGTACTCTTTCATCATGTATTGCAAGGCAGGCATATCCAAATCGAGCTTCTCGGCCAGGTGCTGGTGGAACTGCGCAATCCTCAGGTGGTTGTGGCGCCGCACCATGCCATCAAGGGGAATCAACTCCCCCGTCATCAGCTTCAGCAGCGTGCTCTTCCCAGCCCCATTGGGACCCACTAGTGCTATCCGAGAGTCGAGGTCTACCCCGAAGTCCAGGTTCTTGTAGATCAGGTTGTCTGGCGTGTAGCCGAATGTTACTTCCACAAACTGCAGGACTGGTGGAGGAAGCTTTCCGACATCCGCAAAACGGAATACCAGAACTCGGTCCCTCACAACCTTCTCCGTCAGCCCTCCTCTCTCCATTTTTGCGAGTGTTTTCTCCTTGCTCTGTGCCTGGCGAGCTAATTTTGCAGAACCATGCCCGAACCGAGCAATGTACTCCTTCATTGAAGAAATCTGTTCTTGTTCCCACTTGTACTGCTTCATCTGGTTCTCCTCGAGTTCGCAACGGGTTTGAACATACTGGTCGTAGTTTCCAGTATAAAACCTGAGAGTCTTGTTTTGCATGTGGATGATATTTGTGCAAATACCATTAAGAAAATCTTGTGAATGGGAGACCACGACGAGAATGCGGTTGAAATTCTTCAGTGTCTCCTCCAGCCAAACACAGGCTTCCAAATCTGCCATCACAAGCACCGCCCCGGTCACAGAAAATAACGGAAAAGAAATTAGACAGAAATAGGTAGGTAAGCAATTCGTCCTTCCAAGGTATGGCTGTCCAACAGATAAACATCTATAGAAATTACATGATTTTCCATCTCGGGATTCAGCACATAATATATGTCCATTCAATCAATGAATGAATTCAAATTTATAGTCTCTCAATAGAGCTTACACCACAAGCTAAGCAATAATTTTGCATTCCATCTAACACTAACTCTGTCATACACTATAAGGATTATGTGTAACAATCTGCATTCATTTGACAAAAACTAGAGGGCAGGGAAGATAGAACAAAAGAATAGGAAAAAGAAAGGAAAAAAAACACCAAAATAAGTAGAGCCGAAGGCTTAGCATGAAACCTGTGAAAGAGACGTCAAACAACTGTAGGCAAAATTGAGGACAATGATCAAATAATTTCTACAATCTTACTCGAACAGAACTTAAATGATGGCCAGTTGTTTGAAAGAAAAAAACAAATGAAAATAAATTACGATGCAATTAACTACATGAGGTCCATCATCAAGGCAACAGGATCTTTCATAAAAACATGCCACCAAACATGGACATGATGTGGAGGCAATGGCTATATATACACAAAAATTCTAAAAGTGCACATGCATAGTTGAATAGTGGAAGTCAAGGCATGTTGCAAAATCCTTAGCAAGAGGGTATAACAAGAGGGACGAAATGAAACATACCAAGATGATTTGTAGGTTCATCTAACAATAAAATGGTGGGATTCATGAACAAGGACCGTGCGAGCGCAATCCGCATTCTCCAGCCACCAGAGAAATCTCGAGTCTTCTTCACTTGCATTGCCTTGTTAAATCCAAGACCGTACAGTATTTCAGCAGCACGTTTTTCCGCAGTTGATGCATCGAGAGCTTCTAAACGTTCATATATGCGGTCCAGTGTTTCTCCACCACCATCCTCCTACAACCAGAATCATCTATTAAGTCAATATATAAGCTCCATGAGGACCACAACTTTTGAAGAAACACATGTATTTTAGAAGAAATGCACGTATTTTTGGACCGAACCTGTGCTGCTAGTGTTTCAGCCTCTTTTTCCAACTTCATCCTCTCCTCGTCGCAGCTTATAACAGCTTCAAGTGCAGACATGTCAGACGCTTCAATTTCTCTGCTAAGATGATAAATATCCATGTGATCTGGAATGGGAAGCTCACGGCATCCTATAGCAGCGAGAAGAGTAGATTTCCCACAACCATTTAATCCAAGCAACCCATAACGCCTGCGAAAAAGGGGAAAATATGGCAAATGATTGCATGTGTAAAGGTCCCACAGATAAGCAGAACTAGAATTAATCCAAAAAAAGGAGAAGATTTGGAGGAATACAAACCTTCCATAGTTAAGTTCCAATTCTGAATCAACTATTAGATCATGCCCATGGAAAGTGAGTGATAGAGACTCTATCTGCACAAATCAACGCAGCAGTTTTACAATTAAAAACACGTAAATACAAAGCCATTTAAGCAGCAAGTTCCAGAAAAAAAGGGATTTAAGACCCAATATTGCTAACTACAAGGGGATTAAGACATTCAAGAAGAAATAACAAGTTCATCTTAGTTGGAAAAAAAACCTGGTGATTGACAATCGTTTGCCTACGCATGATCTAAGATTCGTCAAAGCAAACAAGAATAACAAGCCACAGTAAAGCCTTGCCGGGCTTCCAATAAGTTCTGCACTAATGCAGGTAATATGTGATTAAAAGAAAAAACTTGTGGCAGGAGACATGATGATGAACGGGTGAGTAAAATGATCCACTAAAGCCACTGTGTCTGTCAGATGAACAATGCTCCACTAAAGCCACTGTGTCTGTCAGATGAACACTACAGAAAAAAACTATCTGACAGAGAATGCAGACGTTCAAATCATGTTCACACGTTCCTAATTGATTCTCAATTTCAGCTGGCCAACCTGCAACAAATATCTAACAACACCTCAATATCATGCCTTCCATTTGTCAGAATGCGTATTCCACTTATCATCCGCAAATATATTACTACATAAGCATCTTTTTTTTTTTTTTTTTTGTAGTTGATCCTTAACACAATGGTAAGATTGCTTTACTATGACATAGAAAGCCTCTCAGCATTGTATGTGGTCTCACATCTAATCATTCCAAAACCCGCAATGCTGGCGGTATGTCATTTGCATTGAGAGACATGGTTTTATTCTTAGTTATGCAAACAATTGAACATGTGCTGTTTTAGACCAATTTCAGTCTAGTGTTGATCAACACATCACATAATTAAAATATAATAGGTGTGCAAGGCATGCCACAAACAGAGGAGGAGGGAATCCTTATCATATGCCTTGCTACTAACTTAGGTTGCAACAACCAGCCTTTTTTTTCTGCTTTATATATCCAAAGCCATTCAGCATAATCAATGCTGGAGAAAGTTGAGTCTATTAATAATAGATTGGCAAACTAAAACTTCATGTATGCCATACCCATAGTTATTGGGTTCCTCACATATCCCATACATAGCATGTACCACTGTATGCATGGTAAATGTGGTTTACAATGATAATATCATATGAAAAGTAAAACCCTTCTTCATACTGCATATAGGATTGCAAAGCACAAAAGAATCGTGAGTTTACTGTAAGCAGGCTTCCACAAAGCCTCACTCTCAAGATAGATAATCCTCTTTTCCTAATTAGCCTCAAGTGTAGGTCACTGGACCATCAGCAGGACAACACAAAAACATGCAAAGAACAACCAATATAAGTTTCTGATAATTGGTGAATCACTTTAAGAATAACAATCCTCACAACATGCAGGGTACAATTTATTCATTTTAAGTACAATTTATTCATTTTACTAGTACAGCCATCATTGGGCGTAGGTAAGAAGATGCATTTAATAATTAAAAAATGAGAATCTACTGGTTCTGCTCGACCAAGGTAGTTATCATCATTGCAACATAAATCAGGTTTTCAAACACATGCTTTAAGTTCAAGCCTTGAACACCAAACATTTGGTTTCTAGCATAGTTGAGACCTAGATACAGCACATGTTCTAACACAATCTTTAGCCCTAATGAAAATCTTCCAGGTGACCACTAACTTCAAAATATCACAACGTCAGCAAACTTCAAGCAGAACACATCCCAATTATTTTGTCAGTTGCACAGGTTGCCCTAAGACTTATCCAAGACTAATTCCTTTTATGTGTATGTGGTGGCATCTTTTGTCTTAAAAGGGATTTGATTTCTAACAAAGAAAGATGGGAACAAATGTGCTGCTAGGGATGAAGGATCAAACCGAGACTTCAAACAACAAGCACCAAGACTACGCAATGCTAAGCATAATGAGTATAATAGAAGCGCCTCAAAAAAGATCTTTTTCATTTTATGAACTTTAATACATTGGCATTCTAAGTATTATACTGCCTTCTACCGTATTTGTTTCCCTATGCTGGCACCGCATGGTTCTGCCCTACAAAAATTCGTAATCATTTCTCTTGAAGCCCATTGTTTTCGTCATAAATGATCTGCTTGCACTAAAATGTTCTCTCTGTCTTCAACTTTGATTTTTTCAGTATGATTGTTAATATCACATTAGTTTAAACAGGTGTGTTATACTCATTATGGGATCAACATGACATAAGGGCATCGCGGGAAAGTGGTTCAAATAATTTCAATTTTTAAGCATACTAAGCAATATAATTCAATTGAGTTCTACCGGAAAGCAAAGAATATTCCAGACAAATGAATTCAATTTAAATAAAATGAACTAAATTCTACTTTTAAAACTCAAGTTAAAACAAATCATTCTCGACATCAAACCAAACAACTTACTAAACAAAAAAGAATCTGAAGCATGAACTAACCTCGTCGAATCATATGATAGCTACTACTTGCTCATTTATTACAACGACCCCGGACAAACGAGCAATTTTGTATAAAAGAAAAGATAAGAAATTCAACGTCAACTAACCCGAATATCTCTCGATAGCGGGTGCGAACAGAGAACACCAGTACAAGTCCGATCTGAAATTTGAAGATCGCTGACTCCATCAGCTGCCTTATCGACATCGGTACCCGCAGCAACAGCCACAGCTTTTGATGAGGCTGCCACAGCGGTGACCTTTCCGCCCCTCTTGGCGGCAGCAGCAGCCTTCTTCTGAGCAGCCTTCTTCTTGCTCGCGTCTGACACCATCTTACAGCTGCAAAACATAAGATTCAACATTTTAAGTGATACGTTTAATGTTATCATCAACATCAACGAATTGAACCAAAAACTACGAGGAGTTCGCCAAACCAGTAAGTAGGAGAGAAATGATATCCGAAAGCAATTCGACTGACAACGATCTAGGGTTTTGAATTGAATGAAAGATTATGAGAGTACGTCGCCGTGAGAATCGAAGGATATACAAGAATGACCGCCGCTTCTGCTCGTAAGAGATTTGAGTTAAATAGGGTACGGAAGCTGGGAAATCACAAGTTTCCCAGGAAGTAGCCCTGTCCGACTTGACGACTTCTGTGTAGTTCGCTTCCGGTAGATATTTTTGAGAGTTTTAATGTAACAAAATGTTGGTTATTTTATTTATTTATAGTTTAATTATAATTATTTATATGTGTAGTTCATTAGTAGTTATTTAAAATATTTTTAATGTTATATTATTATTTTTTTACTAATACTAATAGATCTATAAAGATAATACAATTAAATAATATATTACTTAATAATATCTAAAAGTAATTATAATTGTTAGGTATAATATTAATTGGGTTGGCCTAAATGATTAGCATCACGAGCTTATAAATAAAAAGTTTAGATTAAATAAAGTATTAATTCGCCCATTAAATCCAAGTTCAAAGAATACAAAACCTGATCTAGATTTAATTTTAGTCAGAATAAATTAAGATCAATCAGACGATTGGATCGTCGGACGATTATCAAATGACATACAAATCTAATTGGATTATATGTTCAAATGGCTTCATATCAGAATATCTAGTCGAGCAGCTCAATTGACTGTACGATTTGTATATTTCATAGCTAATTTAGATGTGGATCTTCGAACTAATCAATATCAATTGTTTATCATTATTAATTTGATGTTTGGGCGCTAATCGCCTTAAATTAATCCCACAATTAAAATATGTATAATAGTGATTGAATTAATCAGTTTTTAACTGACATAGCCACTGAAATCATAATCGATTATTCCTCTTTAAGAAATCACAATTAATTGACAATATAGATATAAATATATCCCACTATTTTCTAAAAAAAAAAAGGGAATAGATTTCAAAAAATAACTATATAGTATAATCCTTTAAGACACTAATTTTTTTCAAAAAATATAGAGTCCAATCATCCATCTCTCAATGTTTCACACATTCCAATTTTTTTTTTAAAAAAATTATTGGTTTCAGTGTTTGAATATCTAGATAGAATGTTAGATAATTTGACTCAATTTTATTTGAATCATAACTTAAATTTAAGTTGTACATCATTTGCCTTGTCTGCTTAAAATACAATTAAGTCACTCATCTCTATCTAAATAAAATCGTTTCCATAAAAACCTACTAACACATAATCTTTTATAAAACTATTCGACATGGTGAATATATAAACATATGAACAATTAAGTCAACTATTGAAGGATGTCCTTTCTCATGGCATCCTTTCTAAAAAAAAGCAACTAAGAAAATGTTCACTCGCTAGTCGCTTTTGACATTTTTGAGTCTTGGCAACTTAATTGCAGGACTAGTCAAATATGCCAAAGTCCATTTAGGACAAATTTATATTCTAAGTATTTTACTCACAAGTTTTGACATCAAAGCAAAGGTTGAAACTCAAGAAAATCGCTTCAAGGGGTAGTCAATTCTGACTAAAAATTCCTGTGGTTCCTAAGATATAAAACTAAATCACTCCAGCCTGGATTAAAGGCCGTTTCAACTTCAAAGTCAAGTGGTGAGTCTAAAATGACAAAATCTTTTATACCCACGGGATTTTGAGTGACATTCTAATCAAAAGAAAAGGTTGTGAAGCAGTATACCCAAACTCTCCCAACCAGGTACATACTAGATATGTCTACCAATCATTTAAAGTTGAGAATATTTCTCAATATAAAAAAAATATCTCTACAATTGATGTGGAAGAATGTATCAAAAAAATAAAATAATAGGTTTTCTGAGTTAGATATCCCACTCTATGTCTTGTTGGAGGAAATAAAAATAACCTTGGTTTTCGATTGGGATTGGATAGCCACCCAATAGAACCTGAAACATTTATTGGTCCGACATAATGCCTAGGCCAAAGTCATATCGAAACTCATAAATAATGTGAGACTAAATGGTAACTATTTAACCAGGTGATTTTTTCAAGTTATTGAATTTGGAAGTAGAAGCTATTACCTAGGTCCATATTGCGGCAACAAACGAAGCTAAAAGGCAAATGCAGAGAAAGAAGAAATAGAGAAAACTAACCCTCTTCACACTATCAAAAGCAACAGATGACTAACTAGATACTTGCCAAGAGTGTAATCTGTTATATTTTATACTCCTCACTAATACCCAAATGAATATTTTCATGTAGACTCATAACAAAAAATTCTTAAAGTTGCCTAAATTGATTAAGAATTCAAAATGAGGAGACCAATTAAAGTACTATCTCTACCATTGATCTTTGGGGCACATCAATGAGGATTAACAGACACTTTAGTATGAGACTAAAGCATTGATCCAAAAATTGTGACTCAAAAATTTTTTGTAAAATCTCAAGGTATTTACTCTTTTAGATATACTATCTCTACCACGGGATTTTGTTGCAAAAAGTAAGGATAATAAAGAGTTGCTTGAGTAAATACACAATCTTATAGTAGCATGAGTTACCAATATTGTCTCCATCAAACCAACCAGTGTGGCTACTCAAGATCATTCGGATGAAACATTATCCGGTAAGGGATAGAAATTAGTGGTAGAGAAAGAAGTCATTAATTTTAGTAATTGAATTATGACACATATAATCACTTTTCATTTTGACCCTCTTATTATACGTACATTGGCTTCAAACAAAGTTTAGGATGATCAGTTGAAATGACTCTTTATTTATAATGGAAGCTTAAAATTATTTTGATGTGTTCATTAAATTAGAATTAAAATATTATCATATGAACTCTCATACGAATTAGATAACGAGCCAATCTAAATTAAGGAGATTATATACCTATAAGTTACAATGGAAAAGCAGCCTAAGATAGCTTCCCAATGATTAACTTTTCTAGTAGCAGATCCCCATCAGTTTCCAATACAATTTTAAACAAATCATGCCTGATAATATCTAGAACGATCATTTTTATTCCACATCTAAAAACAAATTTAACAACTAAATATGATGTCAAAGAAGTTAAAGGAGACGAAATCACTGGACGAAAATGTTACTCGATACAGATTAATAGCCCAAATTTTCACAACTAGCAGAAGAGTTTAACCTCCGAACTGAGGACTTCTTTCCATATACTCAATCTTAATAGTCATTGCTTTAGATATATTTAAATTTGACAAACTCAAATAAATATGTCCAAATTGAGCCTTCTTTGGAGCAAGATTTAAAGCAGAAATTGATAAATATTTTTACAGCGCAATGTTGTTGCCTTCTCTGAGATACTAGCTAATATGTTAGGGATTTCAATGAATATGGTGGTTCATAGGTTGAGCCTCGTTCTTGGAAGCAGGACAGTCAAACAAAAATAACAAAAGTGTTCTGTAGAGAAGTTCATGGCCATTTGGAAAGAGGTAAAAAAGTTAACTGACAATGGTTTTATCCAAAAAGTGAATTAGTCAGGTTGGTTATCCAACGCCGTTTTAGTAAAAAAGAGCGACCAAAATTAAAAGATGTGCGCTAATAAAACAAACATAAATAAATTATGTGCAAAAATAGTTTTCAACTACTAAGAATTAATCAACCGGTAGATTCGATATTTGGTCATTAGTTATTGAATTTTATAGATACTTATTTAAGGTACAATCAAATCTGAATGAATATAGATTATGAAAAAATGACTTCATTTATGATAAATCAAGAAACATATTGCTAAAGAGCA
>JAOVVI020015804.1:0-11071 GCA_028571085.2 Nepenthes alata
ATTGTGAACCGAGTTGTAAATGGAAGGGAGTCCACGTTGTGTCTTGTGATGAAATGATCTCCCAGATGGAGATGTGTGTGATGGAATGATCTCCCGATTGGAGATGTTTGTGATGGGAATGAGATTTTCCAAGTTGTGAACGTGTGTGGTAAATATGGATTTCCCTCTCCAAGTATTGAAACTAACCTTGAAACTAGGACCATGATTCATAGGGGTAGTATTCTTTAGCATACCATGTCCATCGAGGTGTGAACCCGAGGAATACTTGGCCACATATTTTGGCCGCTCGTGGGAGCGGATGATATTCGTGGTACGCTTTAGAAAACTACTGTGAAAGAACGAGGATTGTCCTGGTCCCCGGGGGTGTGGGGCGTGTCGGTTGAACACTACATAGTGAGATGTAGTTGTTCGTTGATTGTTGAATGGATGCAACCAGTGGTCGAGTGCTGCAGACCTAAAATATCATCGTGGCTTTAGAATGTGAAGTGAACTCATTCCTGTCATCGTTCTCTCACATCGTTGGTTAGTACGGTCTACTAGCCCGGGTCCGCAAAGATGATCTAATAACAAAAATAAAAAAAGGCCAATTGATATAACCGTGAGAACCGTGAGAATCCAGTGATTCCAGTTGTTTTCTGTTCCCTCTCCTGCTTCATGGTTATAGAGAGTACCTGTATCTTTTCCCCGTTTTAATTCTTGTACGTGCCTGTGAGTTGTGTGTATGATTATATTTGTTAAGCTGTAAGCTCACTCTTACTTTTCGTTATTTTTCCTTCCAGATGAGAACACTTAGCTGGCGCTGGATAGTTAGAGCAAGGAGAGATACTTGCTTGAAGAGGTTAGTTGGACGTCGAGTGCACAAAGGATTTGGCCATAGTGTTGTATCGGATTGTAAACAGCCACTCAGGGTTGGATGCGACTTATTATTGTTATTTTTATGGTTTTGTTATGATGATATAGTATGCTTCCGCGTTTGTATTGATGTTTGAGTTTTGTTTCATTTTAGATGGCATCTCTCTAGTCCTAATACGGTAGATAGGAGTACTGTATTGGAGCCATGGATGATATGGCAGTTGTTGTGATCCTTTGTGTTGTGTTGTAGGCTTTGTGTCAAGCCTCTTGTTAGATGTGTGCTTGTGCAGGATCTATTTAGCAGGTTGTACCCTTAGTTTTTCATCCAGTTGCAAAGAAAATTCTGTCAGATTTTCTGTAGAGTCCATAGGTTAATTATGGGCTTTAGTTTGTGTTGTCATTGACGGAGGTTATTTATTGGAAAAATAATCCGGTCCGTCACAGCCGGTCTCCTTCTTTGACTCTGTTTGCTTTGTCTTTTTTGGTGGTCTCCCTGATCCCACACTTGAGCTGGCTCCTGAACTACTTCGACTAGATAGCCTCTTCTTGAAAAACTCCTTTTTCTCAAGTTCCTTCTCATAAATAATAGCTCTATCCAACAGTTTTCCATAAGTCAGCAACTTCAACATCAATAAATGTTTCCTAATATCATCCCTCAAGCCTTGTGAAAACCTTCTCGCCTTCCTTTCTTCCTCCTCCACCATATACTGAGCATAATGGGATAACTCTGTAAATTTAGCATTGTAATCAGCCACCGTATGATTGTCCTATCTTAATCGTAAAACTTCTTCTTATTTTTGCCCATGGAGACTGGCTAGAAAATATTTCTCCATAAAAGATGCCTTAAACATAGCCTAAGTAATTTCATTCTCCAACACCTCAAATACTCTTTTCTACATCTTCCGGCCATGACAGGCTTCACCTTCCAATTTATGAGTAGCAAACAAAACTTTATCTTCAGTCAGACATCAAATAACGGTAAACACCTTTTTAAGTCGTTGGATCCGCATGTCTTTCTTCACTGGTTCTAGTTCCCCCAAAAATTCAGGAACTTTCTCGTTAGTAAAATGATCATACGTCAATGTTCTCTGATTAGCGGGATTTGGAGCTGGAATTAGAGCTAAATTATGTTGTCTCATAGCTTTCGTAACATCGGTCATCCTTTCTAATAAATTAAAATACTTTGCCTCTTGATCCTGAAAATTACTAGTACGAGTAGCCCTTCTTCCTCCCATTTCTTTCAGCTATTACTTCAACTTCTGAAATAAGAGCAACTCAGTCAGTTCCATAACTCGGTTAAGACAGGATGCTTCCTAAACATAACTTTCTAATCCAAACTTACTACTTGTCTAAATTACTGGACTAGGATGACTAGGACAAAATGATATAACTTAATCATCCTATGCCTTCATCCATGTATCTGATCAATCTTAATCTATCCTA
Organism: Nepenthes alata; assembly: GCA_028571085.2. Classification (NCBI taxonomy): domain Eukaryota; kingdom Viridiplantae; phylum Streptophyta; class Magnoliopsida; order Caryophyllales; family Nepenthaceae; genus Nepenthes; species Nepenthes alata. The sequence continues at coordinate 2,296 of JAOVVI020015804.1, forward strand.
AGTTTTCACATATGATTCAGATCAAATCTAAATTTTTTTTTTGGTAAGAAAGTATTTTTGATTAAAGGGAGAATAAAAATTACAAAAATTATGTTTTAACTCCAAGTATTTTTACTTGGAGTTAAAAGATAAAATGCTAGGGCATACCCCGAGCAACTGATACATTAGAAAGTACATAAAAAACCCCTAGGAGGGCAACGTTTAAACAAAATTAACAGAATATGAAACCTATCTAGTATCACATGAACAAACACGTAATTAGCTACTCCAGAGTCGACCGGAGCAACTCAGCAAACAAGAGGCAACCATCCAACCATCGCAGCAGAAACCAAGGAACCATGCCAAATAGCCAGAAGCATCTTCCACAGAGCAAATTTTCAGCACCTTCAACAGAAGCACCTGCACTTGGTGCGATCAAGGAACTTGCAATTCCTTTACAGTACCCAAAACCCTTTGCATGCATAAATCTGCATTCTTCTACTGTTTCAGCTCCAATGAAACAGCATAGAAACAGTTCCCTCCAATATATTACTGGACACAACACTATAGACCAGCTGCTGGAAATATTAGCCATCTGCATAACAGATAGGTTCCAGCATCAACAGCATCACAGCTGCTTCCAGCAAGGAGTGAATAGCCATTCCAGCGGATCCAGCAACTCCAAACCGTAGCAACCGGAAGACAGAGGCCCAACAACTCCTAGGCATGGCCAGATTCAAGCTCCAGCAAGCAAAAAACCATGCACTGAACCGAGGCAACAAGAAGCGACCAATATAGTCTCTCCTACAAAGCATTTCAATCAAGGCCTGGGAGGTGCAAGCATCTGTAGAGATACAGCTGCCAGTACTAGCTAGTTGCCAAACAACCAAAACCCCATAACAGATCCAGGGCAAATACAGCATAAGTAGACAACACTACAGATCAGCAAAGGCAGTAGCATATCAACTAGACAGCCAATATAAGCTCTGGGCACCTGCATCATCTCAAACCAGAAGTCGTCCCCAGCTATAACAGGACTGCTTTATATCTGAGGCAATTCAGATACAAGCCTCACAGATCAAGCTACAAAAATAGCAGCAACAACCATGGTGCTCTGCCTTCAGAAGACAGCTACAGCGCAAGAAGCCTTCCACCATTCCTGCAAAATCCAATATGTAGCAAGAATGCTACATATGATCAGCAGCAGAATAATGAGGATTCGACTTTGATCAACAGCAGAAGATCTTCAGCCAATAATCCAACGAATCAGCAGCAGCAACTACTGCAAACCAACCTCCAAAGGAAGCCAACATAAGCAAGGATCAAGGCAAATGCAGTAAAGCCCAATCTCCAACTCCAGTAAAGGTTTCCAGCGGCACTGCATATCCAGAACAAGAAGTCCCCAACACTTCCTGCCAATCCAAATATGCAACATGCCACCTTCAAACGGGCCGAAATGATCATCTAGCCCAAGACAAAATCATCTAGAGTATTACTACATAAGAGCCATTGGCAGACAACCACCACAGCAGAGCAAGCAAATAGAGAAACCTTGGGCAGAACAAGGCAGTTCTCCAAAATAAGCAGCAGACTAAAGGATTTCCACCGCATCAGAAGGAACCCTTGCATCCAAACAGATCCCCGGCCAGCACTTAAAAACCTCGGCCTAATAGATCCCCGCCAGAGTTGCACGTCATCCCCCAATCCGTCCAACAGGTGGGAACACATAGGCAGAGAACTTCAAACCAGCAGCACAGACATTCGAATGCACCAGGTCCAACGAGCAGCATGAAAGCCCAGATCCAGCCAGCAACCAATGCACAGGGAACCTTGGAACTGGGCATAGAAGCCTAGATGACAATGAAGGCGGAAGACCCAAAAGAACGAAGTCAGAGCCTTCATCCCAATCTGAATGGGAGATTCAAATCAAGCGCACAACCCTAAGCTCGGACCAAGGAGAAGAGGAATCAATCTTGTGAGAGTAACGAGACGCAGCCAAAACCTCAGAGGACGCAGAGCCACAGCGCCGACATCTCCAACAGCTTCAACAGACGAAGAGTTAGGCCATCGGGCACAACCTCCAGTAGCAGACTGGGCTCGCAGCCGAAGACGAAGGCTCAGAACCGAGAGGGAACCGGGCGGAGCAACCAGACGACCGGCCATGGCCGGCGCCGTTGCCGCCCGGCTCCCAAAACGACAACGCCGAGTTTGAAACCCTTGAGAGAGATGAGAGCTTCTCTCTCTCAAGGGATGAAGGGAGCTGAAGCTACCCTGCAAGTGCCCTTGTTATGCCTAGCAGTGCCAGTGTTATGCCCATGCCGCTCCCTTGTCGTGGCCCAACAACGACCTTATCACACCCCATCAGTGCCCTTTTTGCACCCATTCTACCCCTTGTCATCATCAAGTAGTGCCCTTGTCACGCCCCAACAATGACCTTGTTGTTCCAGGCAGCACCTGCGTTGCTCCCCAGCATAACCAATGTCGTGCCTAGCAGTGCCTTGGTTCCTCCTCGGCACAACCGGTGTAACTCCCAGCACCTCCCATGTCATGCCCAACATGTCCTAGTAGCGCATGGGTCGCTGCCCAGCACGCCCAGTGTTGCGCCCAGCAACTCCCCATGCCTAGCACATCCCAATAGTGCCCGTGTCATTCCCAGCAGCACCAGGGTCACTCCACTACTCACCCCAGCACTACCCTTGTCGCTCCCTGTGTGCCCCAGCAATGCCCAACAGCTCCCTTCTCATGCCCGTGTGATGCCCGGTAGTGCCCGAGTCATGCTTGGGTCGTTCCCTAGCACCGCCCATTTTGTGCACTTATTGTGCCGAGCGTGCCCCTATAGTACCCTTGTTGTGCCCGGGTCGACACAGTCGCTTTGCAAAGCCATATCATGTCGATCATCTTAGCATGTTGTTTCCAATGACACGACATGTCTTCTGTGATGCTTGCTCGTCCCTTGATTTTTCCCACCGTCGGCACGGCCAAATTTTATGGGGTATCGTGTGGCCTCATCATGACATGTCTCGTCAATGCACGTGGATCACAGGGTGGACATCTTCCGCTAATGCCTTGTCAATTTGTTTGTATATATCATCCCTATAATCTTGCCATCAGCTCTCCATGCATGCTTTCAATAGGAAAACAACACTTTTTATAGTGAATGCGGATTTTTGTGCATTTTTTGCTGTCCATAATTAGACTTACGTACCCTTCCCAAACTTAAATAATGACACCGATACATCTAAATTTTCTCCACAATTTATGCTAGTTTTTAAAAAACAAAAGCTCGTCATTCGGACAAATCTTGACGGAGTTATTAATTTTCAAAGTTGCATGAGGTTTGAGAAATTATGAAAATATCCTCCCATTGTCGAAAAAACTCGAGACTTGGTTTTAAGCTACTCCTAATTTTTATCTTTCTAACAAAAACATCACATAAAAATGTTACCGATAACAACAAAAATCCCACTGTGAAAGTTGGGGCGTCTAATGTTTACTCTTGCCAAGGTCAAAAAGGCCCAGAAGCCTCTATATGGGGGAGCTGCTTCGATGCTGGGGTTTTTCGATGCTGCCACCCATGCATGTCACAAAGGCACACCGTGGACAGTGTTCCATGATCTGTGTTGCTCATACATGTTCTGCAATGCAGTGATTTCATAGCTCGGGTTTCCATATGCTCGGTGTATACCGTTTGAACACTCAGTTTCTCCCTTCTATCATTGCTTTGCTAAAAGTGCATGTTAGCATGCCATGCATCATTCTACGTGTCCCGTGTTGTACCAACGTGTCTTGCCATGCCTAGATTTTGTGGCTTGGATTCGCATCTAGTGCATATCAGTTCTATGCTCGGGTTGTCCCGACTATTAGTGTCTTGCTGCATGTGCATGTTAGCAAGCCTTCCATGGCACTGTGTGTCCCATATTGTTTATACGTAGTTCGCCATGCCATAATTTCACATCCCGGGCTTCCATACGTTCAAAGCGTGATGATCTTGGGTTGTCCCATTGATCGGTGTTTTGCTGCATGTGCAAGTCAGCATGCCATGTGTGGTGTTGCATCTACCGTGTTGTTCATATGTGTTTTGCCAAGCCATGATTTTGTAGCACGGGATTCCATGCAGTCGGTATGTGTTGGCCATACGCTCGGGTTATCTCATCTGTTAGTGTTTCACTACAGGTGCAAGTCAGTATGATATGCATGGTGCTGCGTGTGCCGTGTTGTTCTTACGTGCTTTGCCATGCAATGATCTTGCCGCAAGGGTTCCATGAATTTTGTGCATATTGATCATATGCCCGGGTTATCCCGTCTTTGGTTGTCACATCTAGCTGTGCTCATAAGGGAACTTGGTAAGCTAATTTCATCGGCGTTATAATTTGCTTGCGGATCGACTGTCGGGGCTCGAATGAGTGTATGTGATGGCGTGTGAGCAGTGGTGGGCTTTGTGGGTCATTGGACTCTTCGTCTACGCATTGAACCGGATGCACACATGCCTTTTCACCGAAAGACCAAGAGCTTTGTGCCTTTGTTGATGTGTGGTTTCCTGTGTTGCATACCCATTTGAAGGAATTTATCTTTTTGGAAAGTTTCCTTCGGCTCAGTGTCCCATGGGGGTGTCAGGTAGACGATTCGTATGGCTCATTGTCCCCCCCCATGTTGCATTTTATAAGCAACTGAGGTGGGCGACGGGCTTTAGTGTGTTATCTCAGATACAGGTTATGTGCGAGAAGTTTCATCAGCCCAATCACTAAAGACACAAACGATAGTCAAACGCTAGTTAACCTCTTAACTGGAGTTCAAATCAGTCGGCAAGGCTCATGATTGTCGACATCAAAGAAGAAATGCTACCTAGTTGATCCTGCAAGCAGTCATTTGGATGTCTCAAAGATTAAACCATGCATGTGTAAGTAAGAACTAATTCAAACGGTGAAACTGTGAATGGCTCATTAAATCTGTTATAGTTTGTTTGATGGTACCTGCTACTCGGATAACTGTATCAATTCTAAAACTAATACAAGCAACAAACCCCGACTTCAGGAAGGGATGCATTTATTAGATAATAGGTCGATGTGGGTTTAATTTGTTGCTCTGATGATTCATGATAACTCGACGGATCACATTGCTTTGGCGCTAGCGACGCATCATTCAAATTTCTACCCTATTAACGTTCGATTGTAGGATAGTGGCCTACCATGGTGGTGATTGGTGATAGAGAATTAGGGTCCATTTTCAGAGAGGGAGCCTAAGAAATAGCTACCACATCTAAGGAAGGCTGCGGGCACGCAAATTACCCAGTCTTGACACAGGGAGGTAGTGACAATAAATAATATTACCTGGCTCATTGAGTCTGGTAATTGGAATGAGTACAATCTAAATTCCTTAATGATGATCCATTGGAGGGCAAGCCTGTTGCCAGCAGCCAAAATAATTCCAGCTCCAATAGTGTATATTTAAGTTGTTAAAAATCTTGTAGATTGAAATAGGGATGGAGCGACTGGTCAGCCTCCGGCGAGCACAGATCGTCTCGTCCCTTTCTGCTGGTGATGTGCTCCTTGCCTTTATTGCCTGGGTCTTGCCTCCGGCACAGTTACTTTGAAGAAATTAGAGTGCTCAAACCAAGCCTAACCTCTGGATACATTAGCATGTGATAACATCATAGGATTTTGGTCCTATTGTGTTGGCCTTTGGGATCGGAGTAATGATTAACAAGGATAGTTGAGGGCATTTTAATTTCACTGTCAGAGGTGAAATAAAAATGGATTTATGAAAGATAAACTGCGAAAGAATTTACCAAGGATATTTTCATTAATCAAGAATGAAAGTTGGGGGCTTGAAGATGATCAGATACCATTATAGTCTCAACCATAAATGATGTCGACCAGGAATCGGTGGATGTTAGTTTTAGGATCCCGTCGACACCTTATGAGAAATTAAAGGTTTTTGGTTCTTGGGAGAGTATGGTCAGAAGGCTGAAACTTATACAAATTGAGGAAAGGGCACCACAAGGAGTGGAGCCTGCGACTTAATTTGACATAACATGAGAAAACTTACCAGGTCCAGACATAGTAAGGATTGACAGACTGAAAGCTCTTTCTTGACTCTATAGGTGGTGGAGCGATTTGTTTGGTTAATTCTGTTAATGAACGAGACCTCGGGCTAATAACTAGATATGTGGTGCTATCCCTCTATAGCTAGCTTCTTAGAGAGACTATGACCGTCTAGGCCACAAAAGTTTGAGGCTATAATAGGTCTGTAACGCCCATAGATGTTCTGGGCCACACACACGCTACACTGATGTATTCAACGAGTCTATAGCCTGGGCCGATAGGCGTGGGTAATATTTGAAATTTCTTCATGATGGGGATAGATCATTGCAATTGTTGGTCTTCAATGAGGAATTCCTACTAAACACGAGTCATCAACTCGCGTTGACTACGTCCCTGCCCTTTGTACACACCGCTTGTCATTCCTATCGATTGAATGGTCTTGTGAAGTGTCTTCGGATTGCGGTGACCTAGGTGGTTTCCTACCGGTGGCTTCACGAGAAGTCCATTGAACCTTATCATTTAGAGGAAGGAGAAGTCGTAACATGGTTTCCGTAGTGAACCTACAGAAGGATCATTATCAAAAATTGCTAAGCAAAGTGACCTGTGGACATGTTGAAAATAATCGTCGGGGGTGCGGCGCCTAATGTGGCATGGCACCCTCGACTGCTGACTAAGCCCGTGCCTTATAGTCTTCTCCAGGAGCGGCAATGGGTGTGCCGGGTTAGGCTTGGAACAAGAACAAACCCTGGCACGGATTGTGACAATGTGCAGTAACATAGCATGCGTTGTCTTGTCATTGAATGCCCAGTGAGTGAGGTGGTGACCTATCGTATCTGAACGACTCTCGGCAATGGATATCTTGACTCTCGCATTGATGAAGAACATAGCAAGATGTGATACTTGGTGTGAATTGTAGAATCCCATGAACCACCGAGTCATTGAACACAAGTTGCACCCGAAGCCTCTAGGCTGAGGGCACGTCTACCTGGGCATCATGCAATTGTCACCCCAAATCAAGCCATTGTGTCTCTACATGCTAGGCTGGGGCGAGGAGTGGCCTCCTGTGCATTGTTGTGTGGTTAGCCTAAAATCGAAGCTCGGCGATTATGCCACAATGTTCGGTGGTCGACAAGGAAAAGGCAAAGATGCATCGCGTTGAGCACCGCACGTCGCCTGTGATGCTCACATGACCTCGCCGCATCATTCGTACGGCACCAATGCAGCGACCCAAGGTCAAGTGGGGAAACCCACTGAGTTTTAGCATATCAATAAGCAAAAGAAATGAAACTTACAAGGATTTTCCAAATAACAGTGAGCAAACCAAGAAGTGCCAGGCTTTAGAATTGGGTGGCTCTGTCATCTAAATTGTAGTCTGGAGAAGCGTCCTCTACGACGGACAGGGCCCAAGTGCCTTAGAAAGGGCCACCCAAGAGGGTGAGAGACCTGTCGTGTCAAGTCCCTGTCACACCATGAGTCACTATTGGTGAGTCAGGTTGTTTGGGAATGCAGCCCTAAGCAGGCGGTAAATTCCGTCCAAGGCTAAATAACGGTGAGAGACCAAATGCAAACAAGTATCGTGAAGGAAAGTTGAAAAGGACTTTGAAAAGGGAGGGAAGTGGATGGGGATCGGACATGCACCCCGGTCAGATTTAGAATGATCACAAGCCGGCCTGTTGATCAGCTCGAGGCATGGACCGATGCGGATTTAGGAGGCGGCATAAACCCGAGCTGTAGATGAGCTCGGGAGTGTCGTCCTAGTGATTATGGAAGGCAACGTGCACCGTCACAGCGTGCTTGTCACCATCGGTTGGTGTTGGCATGCGGGCCCCGCATTCAACCCGTCTTGAAACATGGACCAAGGAATTTGACATGTTTGCAAGTCAACAGGCAAGTAAACCCATACGGTGCAAGGAAGCTGATTCATGGTATCACCTCGCGGTCTGCACCACCGACCGACCTTGATCTTCTTAGAAGGGTTCAAGTGAGAGCATACCTGTTGGGACCCAAAAGATGGCCAACTATGCCTGAGTGGGATGACGCCAGAGGAAACTCTCATGGAGGCCCGAGGTGATACTGACGTGCAAATCGTTCGCCTGATTGTCCATGCTTGTCCCTTGACCAGTGCTGGTGTAATGCCTGTGGCAGTCCCTTGTCGGTCCAAGCAGAGCCCGTGTAACATCCCGAAATATTTCTATCCTATTAAATTGGGATTATTTATTATTTTTGATAATTTTGGATAATTCGGGCATGAGAAAATTTAATTAGATATTATAAACATTTTGGAGAGTATTTGGAATTATTGGGCTGGTGCCCGAGGTGCATCCGTTCGGTCGTCCGAATATCGATTTGGATTTTGAGATTTAACGGAAACAAAATATATATATATATAAATATATAATAACAATAATAAATATTATATATATATATATATAAGAATAGAAGAAGAAGAAAGAATAAGAAGCGAAAAGAGGGGAGGGGTTTCGGGAAAATCAGATGCAGCGCATGGGTTCGGGTAGAGAGAGAAAGGGGGAGGGAGAAGAGAGAGAAACGGCCAAATGAAGCACTTCGGGTCCGATTCTGAGCTCGATCTAGTTGGGAAAGTTGTAGAGCACGTCGAGGCAAGTACATCTATATCATTTTTCTTCCATTTTTGTTGATTTTTTTCTGATCCCCTTCAGTTATTTTGTCCTGATACCCGACCCCATGTATATCATTGTGATGCCCATAGTCTAATTATGTATATATGTGAAATTTGT
>JAOVVI020015805.1:0-11071 GCA_028571085.2 Nepenthes alata
CACGGTACCTTTATTTCTCAAGCTAGATATGCCAAGGACCTTGTCAAACGCTTCCATATTGATAACTCCAAACATACTCGGTCCCCCATGAGCACCTCCTCCAAGCTGGATCGTGATCCTGCAAGCAAGAGCGTCGATCCCTCTCTTTATAGAAGCATGATCGGTAGTCTGTTGTATTTGACAGCTAGCTGACCCGACATTACATTTAGTGTCAGTGTTTGCGCCCGTTATCAATCTGCTCCCAAAGAATCTCATCTAATTGCTATTAAGCGTATTATTCACTATATCAACAGGACGTCTGATCTTGGAAATTTCCTATCTAACGAATCCAATTTTTCCTTAGCTGGATATTCCGATGCCGATTAGGACGAAAATATCTAGGATTGAAAGAGTACCTCCGATGGATGTTTTTATGTCGGCTCCAACCTGGTGGCTTGGATGAGTAAGAAGCAAAAATCCATCTCTTTATCTACGGCCGAGGCCGGATACATTGCCGCGGGAAGTTGTTGCACCCAACTCTTGTGGATGAAACAAATGATTCTTGACTACGGTATTGTCCATAACACTATGTAGATTTACTGTGACAATACTAGTACAATCAATATCTCCAAAAATTCTGTCCAACGTTCCTGTACCAAACATATTGACATTCGGCATCATTTCATTCGAGAGCTTGTGGAAACTCATGTTACTCACTTACACATACTCCTACCGAACACCAACTAGCCGATATCCTCACTAAACCCTTAGATAGTGTGTGATTTGAATTTTTGAGCACTGCCATCGGCCTATGTTCACGCCCCGGCGATTCTTCTGCTTCTGAGTGATCTCGTCTCTTTGGCTCTTCATGACAAAAAGGGGGAGATTAGGAGATATGTTATTTCGGTTATTATTACTATTAGGGGAGTCTTGTTATTTTCGTTAGGGGGAGACTCGTTATATGTTATTTCCACTACATTTCAGTGCTGCTTGTATCTCATGCTTATTTACAGTGCATGCTATTTTTCTTATTCTCCCTTATTATAATTTGTCTTGTTAGTACTAACCTTTCTTGCCTAGGCTACTCTGTTACATAGTTAACGCAGCTATCATCACATCGCCACAGCAGTTCTAGTGTAGCTGTTTATATTTTTTGTATCTCTTATGTATCACTAGGTGTAGATTTTCAAGTACACGGTTTTCATCTCGGTGGCGTTATAACCCGTGATTCCATTGTATTTATTTATTTTCTAGGTTTTGTCATGGAATTACCAAATGGAAAGATTGTTAGAGTCATGTTTTTAATTGGCAATTTTCGTGACCTTATGTAGTAATGTATCGGTCCGTTCCGCCCTCCAGTCGTTCGAGCCCGTCCAAAGCTTCTGCGCCCTCCGTGATCTTGCTACCCACTCAATCCTAAAAAATAGAATGGACCCCGCTCGCTATGTGTCGTCCCCGTGCTCGAGTCCATAATCCAGAATGGACCCCACTCGCTCGGCGCCGCCCCGCGCTTGAGTACACGTAGGGTTTCTCGGGAAACCCACTGTGCGCCCACCGTGTGCTCAAGCTATGCTCGAGCGGCGTGGTAACGGGCATATTTTTAAATGTAAATCTTGAGTCCTTTATATATACCTGGCTTATAATTTGGAAACCCGAAGAAGAAAGAAAGGACTCTGGAGAGCTTATTTTTGTGCCCCATTTGAGAAGAAAATTATTCATGCTTCATTAATATTGCTTCTCTTAAGAAAATTAAAAGTTAAGAATTGATCTTCATGTTCTAACAAGTTTTCTCTTCACTTTGTCTTAACCACTTAAACACTTCCTTCTACCTTCATTGGAGACGTTGGTTCATTGAAGAGGAGACCCGATCGTGTTCGACAATTCAAGTGGCTCGAGATGGAAGATTGACGTGAAGACTGGAATGTGTCTGGTTTCCTTACTGCAGGCAAATCTAAGGAGTTCATTGGTAGGGATCATGAGACGGGAGTAAGTCGACTAGGTTAGCACGTCGTTATGACCCGGTCTGTAAGTTGATTTTCATAGTATTGAAGCTGACATGCTTCAATAAACATGCATTTTTAATGAAGCTGAGTTGAATTTAATAAACAAGCATTCATACTTCCACAAATTAACCTGAGTTGAATTTTTAATTTTAACAGGCATCTTTCACTAGCATGAAGCTCACATCATTTTGTTATTGAATTGATGTTAGAGTTATCAATAGTGTGGCGATGTGTTTGGATCCTGTGTATGCCGAAATTATTTCACTAGTATAGGTTCAAGTCTCCTTGATTATGATATTAATGAATAAAAGATAGTACAGTTTGAATAAGGTTAATAAAAAGCTAGGACATGGAACGTCACACATGCAACCTCAACATTCAATAATAATAGATCAGAATATAAATCAATTATAGAATTTTATTGGATAACTTATCAAGGCAAACAAAATAATCACAACATGCTCCCAATGATCGTAAGAAAAAGTGACCAACAATAATAACAATAAAAATATTGATTTATCACAAACCAAATGCCACAATATCTCAACAGCGGAATAAACCAAAATCTAATTCCATGACAATAAAACATACAATCATCATTGTAGCCATCGTCCCAAACAAATATCAAAATATATTTTATATAAATAAAGTCCAAATACAATGCTGATACTCACTAAAAATATATAAAATTTTAATTAAATATGCATTAAAGTTTTCTACACTGTATTCATAATCCACTAATTTGACGAAATAAAAATAATAAAAATATGAGTCAAAAACTCAAAAAGTATTAATATATACATAATAGCAAATGATGTGTCCATAAACACAATGAAGGAAATCAAATTGTATACGAAACCTCATAAAAACTAATATCCAAATGTTCTCTATCTCATATCAACAAAAGTCCAAATATAATCCCCTACTCAAAAGTATAACCCAATTTGAAGATCAAGATTTTCAAATGTATGAGACCAACCAAAGTTTCAACGACAGGAAAAACTTGCAAATCTCAATCAAAATCTTAAATACTAATCAATACATGTAAAACATATCAAAAATGTCATGTCCCGAAATTGAGTAGATATAATTAATTATTATTTATAAAAATTAAAATTTTAAATAAATTTAATAAATAACATTAAAATTTAAAATTTTGGGTGTGAAAAATTAAATTTATAGGACCCAACAAATCAAAACTCATACAGGATCTCATCGGATAACCATTTAAAAAAATATGACCTGTTCTATAATTATCGTAATGAATGTAACAATCCAATTGTAATCATATTCAATACATAACATAATATCCCAATAAACCTCATTATACAGTCCAAAGGCCTATATTCGGGCGACTCTAAAATCTAAAGATAGCTCAACCAATGAAATCTACAAAATCAATATACAACAAATGCTATCTATCTAAATAAATATGATACTCGTCGAAAAATGTGATACCATGCTGGATATTGCTTGATCCTATAATATGGTCCGATCCTCTATTCTGAATGGATAAAATATAAAATATGAGCCGAAAGTTCATTAAGTATTATATATAGAAACAAACATGTCTAATAAATCAAATGGGTGGTCTAAAATTAAACATCAAATTAGATGACAGATATAAATCTAAATCAAGGATATTTCAATCCAAAATATAATTTAATATTAAAATTTAATGGTCATCTCATACTCAAATCGTATATAAAATCCAAAACAAATATCAAATCAAAAATTGGTCTTCTCAAGATATATATATATATATATATCAAATGTGAGTCGGATATCAAATCGAATAACAGAAGTCAAAGTAGATGTCCAATCTAAGGCCCGATCAAATCATGATTTAAGGCAGAATCTAATAATCAGATGATCTAATTGCGTACGTAAAAATCGAAATAGCACGGCAACAAATAGTCTAAAATTTGGATCAAAACATATATTTAAAATTAGATGTACGAGATATACCAAAACACATCTATAATCAAAATCGGTAAATCTCATATCTAAATGTAAATTAAAATCTAAATACCAAATCCATGTAGAAATATATAGTATGCACTAATCAAATTTTTGATTATTTAAAGACTAATTTGAGGAAAGGGTTAGTCATACTCTCAATAACCTTAGGCCTAATCAAATATAGTTTAAGCTAGCATGCTAAGCCACCTTATGCTCTATCACTCATAGGTAAAGTTGCTCACTATGTTTTATCATCCCCGACTTTGGATGCAATTCTTCAAATTATCAAATATATTATGACATCCAAATATATTAAATTCTATTAAAATATCCAAAGGAGAGTGTGATGGACCCTATATAAAAATTGTGGCCAAACTAAAGGCCACCTATACATCGCCTGTACAAATAGTCTGTTAAAACTAAATACAAATTATTTATAATCCATCCATAAAAGATATCAACCTACAATATATCAATCAAGCAAACACATGATCCAAGTATCACCACAATAAATTCATGGCTCCAACGTTATATATTCGGATACAACGTTGGAAATATAGAGATATCACTAAGTATAAAAAATAAACCATATGACCTGCGGAAGCATATAAGAATATCGATATACAGTGGAAACTAAACTTATCAAAGTATCATCAAAATAATCAAATACATCAACACTTCCATCCTACATATACACAAATCCACAAAATCATCATCTTCCAAGCCTAGGAATCTTCAAATTTTAATCCTCCTCATCAGGCATATGAAGGTAAGAAAAATAATAATGAGTGAGTTAAATGCTTAGCAATGCATAAATAATAATAAGGACAATATAATATACTTAAAATAAATTAAAAGAACGAAATAGAGTCATGATACATATACATGGTCATAAAAATATGATGAAATACCTTTCTGGAATACATTTTTTTTATATTTTATATATGATTCCTTTAACTTCTAAAACATGTAGAAATTCATTTATATTTAGGGATCAAGACTAGTAGGCCTTATCAACTAACAGTGCAAACCAATCGAGGAAAGGATCATATTATTCCACACAATCTAAGGTCTATCCACATATCTCAAATTTAACATCCCGTGGTAGACAGTGTACTTTTAATCTCGGATATACTGGGCTTTAGTTCTTCTTCACCACCAAAAATTTTCTAGTGGCCCAGAGATAATTTCTTGATTTACTACTATAATATCCTAAAGTATACCAGAAAATATCACCATCTGAAATAAAAATCCTTGGTCCAATATACATAGTTCTTAACCTTGATTTTCTCACTCCCAGAGAAAATACTAATAACATATAACAAATTGTAGAGTTTTAAATTACTTGATATAAATACATATTTCACATTCTTATGAACTCATATAGATACATATTTCATATTCTTGGGAACATAAGTCTTCGACATTAAGATATGCTCTTTCATGAACTAAAGTTCCAATTTGCGGTCTGAGATTCCAAACAACTACAAGAATTACCACAAAAACATGCGGAATAGGCAATTTTCACAATATCGGTCCATATACTCAACATATGATACATTTTTAGAAGGAAATCCGGACAGTTAATAAACTTAACGAAGTTACCCAGACATGTGAAGCATTATATACAAAATACAAAGGATAAAACATCAAAATACTTGAAATCATGCCACACGTGAGGCTAGGGTTTCGATTTTAACACCACATTTCACTTAAACTTAGAAATCGGAAAGGAAAACGACATATAATCACATTTTTCACACACATATTTCAAAATCAAAGGGCAAATCAATGTATATGCATATTTAACACTTGAATACTAGTAAATCTAGGCTTAGATGGGCATTTGAACAAGAATACCCGGATGAAACGGTGAAAACGAGCAACAAGAGAAAAAAAAGTATAGAAGTACACTTACCTCGACCCAATCTACAAGTTTCTCAACTAACTTTAAACCGGAAAAAGACTTGAAGGCCTTGAACTCCTCTTCTCTCTCTTCCTTCGCTATGCTCTCTCTCTCCTCTCTCTATTTCACCAAAAAAATGACGAAAAAAAGTAATAGCGTGAGTTTAAATAGCCGGATAGGTGCTTCAGTGTCAGTCAGGCACTCCTCGGGCACGCCAACGCTAGAATCTGCGCTCGAGTACACCTCGTACATGCTTTGGGCATAGAACCACTGGAATATGCGCCTCAGGCTGTGCTCGAGTAAGCAGTAGGCGCACACCTACTTGATTTTGCGCCCCAGCACCGCTTGAGTGAGTAGCGGGTGACCCTCTCTCCTCACCCTATTTGATTTCAAAACATAATTTCTTACATATTTTAAACCTAATTTTAATTTTATTAATTTAATTACTCCTAATTATTATATTTCAAAAATTGGTACCTTATAGAGAGGGCCACTATATCCAAACCTTTTCTACCCACGTAAAGCGATTTCTAATAATAAATATCTTTTCATTGGAAACTAGCGAGAATATCTAGTAACAAATCTAAAAATAATGACCACAACCCTAGCATATGTATGTGAAAATACACGGTCAATGTAAGATTTTATACTTATTTTTATATAAATATATAAATATAAAAAAATACAGTATCTAATATATATCTATTATTCTAGAAAATCACAAAATCCTCAAATAATAATAGAAACAAAACAAATCTCTTAAACAACCGGTAAAGTTGTCATGAATACACAAAGAGAATAAATGGGCTAGTTAAAAGTGTACGCACGAATTTAAAATCTTCAAAGCGAAACAAAACATCACCAAATGGAGAAATAGATGAAGGATAGGATTAGATGATACTTGTATAAACCTTATACCAAGTAGGTATGACAAAAGGATGTATGCAAACTTTTTTTTCTCTCCTCATTCTCTCTCTTACCACACCTCCTCTCTCCTCTATCGCACTCTTCCCTTCTCCTTCTACTCTCCTGCCGCACCTCCTCTTCTCCTCCATCTCTCTACACCACGCCTCCTCTTCTCCTCCCCTCTCTTGCTGCGCCTCCTCTTTTCCTTCCTCTCCACCATGCCTCCCATTCTCATCCTCTCCCCTATCGTGCCTCCTATAATATCTCAAACTTTTATCCAATTTAATTAGAATTATTTATTATTATTTTTGGATAATATGAGTATGATAAAAATTAATTAAATATTATGAGATTTTGATGAATGATCAAAATTATGGAGTGGCACCCGAAGTGCGCTCGAACTATTATCCCATGACCGATTTAGATTTTAAAATAAAAAAATATATATATATACACATATACATGTACATATATATATGTACATATACATGTATATATATATAAGTAAAACAAAAGAAAAAGGGAAAATAAAATAAAAATGGGTATCAGGAGGGTTTCAGGGAGAGAGAGAAAATAGAGGAGAGAGAGAGGGGAGAGATCGAGGCTCTCGGGTTCAAATCTGACTTGAAAATAGTTAGAAAAGTAATAGATCATGTGGAGGCAAGTGCACCCATACCCTCCTCTTTCGTTTATTTATACTTTTATTTTATTTTCTTCCTGTATCCCCATTTCGATACCCGATTAAATTTATATTTTATATTACACATGATTTGAGTATGTATATATTTTGATTTCATGTCCAATTTCTTAGTTTTGACCAATTTTTGAACGTAGAACCCTAACCTCGTGCCCTGAACGATTTTACAAATTATTTTTGAGGTTTTCCATAAATTGGCTCTAAAATAGCATTACTCATGCCTTGAATATATTAATTTCTCAATTAGGTGTCTGATTTGGTAATTTTATATAAGATTATGCTCGTAAAAAATCCTAACCCGTGCCCCCTTTGATTTCATCTGAATTAATTATAATTTATACATGATTTAGTTTTAAAAATGCGTTGCCCTAGTTTTATAGACGCGGGCACTCCAAATATTTAGTATTTATTCACATATATTTTGTATATATTATTTTACGGGTTTTAAAAATATTATCGAATGTGAATTGAGATATTTATCCATATGTACGGTATATATGTTATCTTGTATAAACTCTAAAAATTATGTTGTACGCGTTTATGAAGGAATTTATCATCCGAAACCTTTAAAATTATGTTTGGCTCACGATGGTAAGAATTTTTATTTTTTTCATGTTTTATGATAATCATGCATATCATTTTATCATGTGAAGACATAAATTCATAAGAATTACACAAATTATGAGAAGTATAAGAAGAAAATTTTATAATATATTATGTTTGATAAATTATTCTCCTAGAGTGAGAACAATATTTTATAAATAAGTATGAAATTTCTAAGAATAAGTAATTATGGATTTGAATCAAGGATTTATATTTCAGAAAGTAAATTTTCTGACATACCTTAGGATATTACTGTGGAAGCACAAGAATTGTCTCTAGGCCATGGGAGATATGGTAGCATATGTGTTATACCCTCGTATATCGAGTTAAAAGTATACCGCTCACTGTGGGGTGTTGAATTGTGTGGGGCTGCACTTTAAAATGTGTAGAAATAAATATCTTTTCTCATTCGACCGTACCGTTAGCTTGTAAGGTCTACTGGTTCTGATCAAAAAAAATAATAAATTTTTATATATTTTAAATTTTAAAGAAAGAATAAGTGAAACAGAAAGGATAAATAAATTTTAAAAATGTATTTGTTTACGTTTTATGTTTACGCATTTTCTTTATACTCTTATATCATTCCTCTACTTTATTTTGCGAATATTATTTACTGTTCTTAATTATATTACACTTGTTGAGTATTTTTGCTCACCCTTACTGTTTTTCTTCTTTCAAATGAATACAAACTTGTGCCTAATGGGGCAAGAGTAGAGCACTAGAAGTCAGCTAGGTTGAAGACTAGAGAATACTTTTGAGAACTTAGTTGTTGTAATTTTTCAACCTTATGGAGTATTTTATATTATTTTGTGATGGATTTGTTCAATGATGTATGTGTAGACTAATGACGTACAGATAGTAGATTCTACTATATCAGACGGATGTATGTTGCTTTCACATGATATAATGGTTTATTTTAGGTACCTAAAGATATCTTATCTGAACCAATATCATATCTAAAGTTATGACGTTGGTACCACGTGTTTGGATGGCTCTTTGGATCCTATATTTGTGTGTTGTGGATATATATGTCTATTGTTCAGAGATTTGTACAGGTTTGTATCAACCTGATGGTCATTTTTAATTAGAGCTCTGTCAGATTTTGATTAGAAAAATATGGTTCATCACAATTAGTATCAGAGAAAAAGATAACTTAGATTTGATCTGAATCTTATATGAAAGTTTAGGTTAAAGTAAAATAGATTGAATAAGTAGATGAAGGCATAAGATGATTAAGTTAGATCGGATAATTCTAGTTGTCTTAGTTTGAATGACTTTGGTTAAGATTAAGTCAGGATCAGTAGTTAATTTATTTGTCTAGTTGCAGTATCCTAGTTAGTGCCTTAATCAAGTTAAATTGATTCATTTAGGTTATGACTAAATTAGAATCAGTTAGTTATATTTGGCCACATAGTAAATAGTGCCTTCGTTAATATTCAAATTGAGTTACAATCTAACCCATATCATTCATGTTTCAGAAGAATACTAGTAGCTAATCATGCCGTCTAGACAAAGGTCGACACGTGGAGGTGATCAATCACGTGAGAGAGAAGCTGAATATATGAATTCATTTGTGAGGATGGCGAGACTAGAAGTCTTGGAGGATCTAGTTCGGGTAAGAATTAGGAGAAGAAGTTGTTAGGAGGATACCTTGAAGATTAACTTAGGTTGATCTTGATCCGATGACTAGGGATGGAGATATTTGAATAGTATGGTAAGTGAGATGGATGAGGTGAAATCGATGGCTCGAGGTCAGGATAACTTGGAGTCGATTTCTGGTACTAGTGAATCCGAGGATGTCGATTTAAAATTGGTTTAATAATGATGATTGTGAAATTATGAAATTTCATCCGTGAGTAAATTGTGAAATTGCTCATTTTGTTCTTGTATAATTATGATGAAACTTATGTGATGCGTTGATGTGAAAGTGTAAGTTTTTAAATGTATAATTGTGCATCGGAAGCATGGAAATGTGTCCCGAGAGCTTCTAAGGCGGTGGTTGTTCACCGGAGGTAAGAAGTTTCAAACTCCTTGTGATCATTTCATGAAATCGTGATAAAAGTTAATTCCAAAGAAGGAATTAAGTCCAGCAAGTAAATGGAGGGAGACCCACTAGGTATGTCGTGGTGAACGTGATCTCCCAGATGGAGACGTGTGATGGGAATGGGATTTCCCAGTTTGTGTATGAGTGTGCCAAGTAGTGGGTCCTCCCTCCCGAAAAGTTGAACCTTGAAAGACCGTGGTTGATAGGAGTGGTGTCTTCTAACCTGCCACGTACGTCATGGTGGGATCCCAAGGAATACTCCGACCACCCTTGGGGGTGGGTGATGTTTGTGGAAAGTTCTAGGACACTACGGTAAATGAACAAGGATTGCCCTGGTCCCCGGGGGTGTGGGGCATGTCGGTTGAACGCTACATATCGAGATGTAGTCGTTCTGTTGATTGTTGCATGGATGCAACCAGTGGTTGTGTGCTACCGACCTAAAAATATAGCCGTGGCTTTAGAATGTGTAGTGAACACATTACTTTTCTCGTTCTCTCACTTCATTGGCTAGTACGATCTACTGGCTCCAGTGTCCGTAAAGATATATGTTAAAATAAAGATGAGTAAAGTGAATCGGACATGCTCAAGTGTTCTTCTCCCTCTTGTGTTCCCTTGTATTGTTCTTGTGCTCTTTCTTTTCAGTACTGTTATCTGTTGTTAGTTAGTGGGGTATGATTTTATTTGCTGGGCTTTTGCTCACCCTTGCTTTATATTTTCCAGATGAGAACGCCTTGATGCCTGACGAGACCGTGTAGATCCTAGAAGTTCAGTAGCTAGCTGTTTTACGTGCAGGGCTCAAGACTTGGACTTAGACTGATTAGATGTATGGCATGGATCTTTTTGGGTTAAATTTTATAACTAATAAAACTTGTATGGTAGTATCTTATGGTAGTGGATGATGGATGACATGTATATGTATTAGTCCGCTGTGTATTGTGGTCTTTATATGCTTCTGCAGGTCTTACCTTGTG
>JAOVVI020015806.1:0-11071 GCA_028571085.2 Nepenthes alata
GACGTAGGCGTGATCATCACTTCTGACTGTAACGGTTAAAGCGGCTGATCTCTTTCCTTCCGTATTTTGCAACCGTTAGACTTTTTAGTAGACAGCGTGTAAATTCTGGCACCTTCTTCCAAGGATGTACTTTAATTCTGAATATGACCGTTGCAGTGAAGATTGCCTTCTCTGGAGATACATAAAATTAGGCAAATGACCGTTATGGCTTTGAGGATGGACACGTGGACCAATCTTAGATTAGGCCATGTGCATCCTGGGTTTCAGCCGGTCCAGTGTTCATTTTTTGGTCAATGGAAGTGTTGACTTTCCTGGGCTCAAATGGGCCTTTGCTGACACTGGGCTTCTACCGACCTTGGCGTATCAGAACTGTGGTAAGAGCCACCTCTGATAATACCAGGTAGAGGTACAACTCTTCTCTGTCTCTTGGTGATGTCAGCAATAGCGGATTGGCCAGATACTGCTTCAATTCATCGAAGGTGGCCTAACACTCCTCTGTCCATTGGAACCCATTCCTCTTCATCCCCTACAAAGCCTTAAGAAAGGTAGAGACTTGTCTTCGAACTTAGCCAAGAAGCGGGAAAGTGCTGCTAGTCTTCCAGTTAGCCTCTGGACATCCTTAACACTTCGTGGCCGAGTCATATCCGTAAGGATCTTAATCTTCTCTGGATTTGCTTTAATCCATTGCTGATAGATTATAAAACCCAAAATTTTCCTAGATGACACTCCAAAGATACATTTTGACGAGTTCAACTTCATCTGGTGTGCTCGGAGTACCTCAAAGGCTTCAACCAGATCTTGAATATGATCATTAGTGGTCTTACTTTTGACGAGTATGTCATCTACGTACACCTCCGTATTGCGGCCAATTTGCTTCTTAAATATTTTATTCATGAGCCTTTGGCATGTTACACCCGCGTTTTTCAAATCGAAAAGCATTAACCTTGTAACAGTTTGTGCCTTGATTGGTCATTAATGAGGTGTGCTCCTCATTCTCCGGGCTTATCCTAATTTGGTTTTAACCCAAGTATGTGATCATAAAACTCAGCAGCTCATGGCCAGAAGTGGAGTTCACGAGCAAGTCGATCATGGGAAATGAGAAGTTATCCTTTGGGTAGGTTTTGTTGACGTCGATGAAATCGACGCACATCTATCTTTTTTCATTACTTTTCTTAACTAGGACAACGTTGGAGAGTCAATCTGAGTACTGGTCCTTCCTGATGAACCCGACGTCCAACAATTTTTTTACCACCTCCCGAATGGCTATAAGCTTTTCAACTAAGTGGTTCCTCTATTTTTCCCTAATGGGTTTACGGCCAGGATCAAGACCCAACTTGTAAACCATTACTCTGGCCAAAATTTTAGGCATACCAGTGGGTGTCCATGCCAAGACATCCTCATTTCTCCTCAAGAAGCTGATCAGTTCCTCACACAAGGGTCCGGCAAGTGAGCCCCTATCTGTATGCACTTTTTTGGATCATCTGATTTCAAAGGTACGAGGTCAGCAGTCTCGTCGGACTGTGCCTGCTGCAAGGAAGCTTCATCCTGATGGTCTAACTACAAAACAAGGATAACGGTAGAGTACAATCATTTTCCCTGTGATAAAAATCCATGAGAGAAGCTTAGTGTTGGGAAAAATGGTGTCAGAATAAGGATAACAGTAGAGATGACAATCTTGCTATCACACACAACAAGAAAGAAGGAATAGGAAAAAGAACGAGTATACAGAAATTTAACGTAGAAAATCATTCTGAATAAGAAAAAAATTACGGGACACTTAGTCCATAAATAATCTTACTATACAAAGTTGGTTACCAAAATCGCATGACTACATAAGCCCTTAAGGCGAAAAATAAAAAATAGAGTATGAGAACACAAATAATTTCATACTTTGTTTTCACTCGCTATTCTTCTCTTTCTTCACACTCTTTCACTCCTCTCTTTTTTTTTTATTTCAATACAATATACATATATATATACATAGTTTGGCAACCCCCTTCAAAGGTGTTGCATGTGCGCCAAAACCTGTTATTATCAATAAGGTAAAACTGCTCTACAAATCATCATACTCTATAAAGATGGCACCTACACTGTAGAGATCCTACATGCTCTGCGGAGATCGTGCATATTCTATGAATGCCAATCTTCTGAGCTAACGTCCGTGGTCGATTCCAACTCCCATACTTTCTCTTGTAGATGGTCGACCATACGTTGACCAACTTCTCTTCTCATCTAGTCAACACCCCATTAACCGGCTTCAACATCACGGTCGTTGCACTTCAAAAATCTACTCCGGATCATTCTCACACAAGTCCTCAGGCCTTGTTAACAATAGCACTTTCACATGGTTAACATCCTGTTGACCGACTTCTCAACACGGCCGATCAACATCCTATTGACCGACTTCAGCATCTTGGTCATTGCACTTCAAAAATATACTCCGGATCAATCCCGCACAAGTCCTCAGGCCTTGTTAACAATAGTGCTTTCACACAGGTGTGACCATAATAAAATTCCCCTCACAACCATGTGAAATCAAAATCTATTAGCACAGCCAAACTGTAGCAAGCCTCAATCTTTTCTTTTGGTAAAACCTTGGTTAACGTATCTGCCCCATTCTCCTTTGTATGGACTTTCTCAAGTGATAACAGACCAGTATTGGTAACAGCTCTCACCCAATGGTATCGAACATCTATATATTTTGCTCTTGAGTAGAATGAGAAATTTCTTCAAAGATGTATGATACCTTGACTGTTACAAAGTACCACATACCTCTCCTGCTTAAATCCCAATTCTTGGATGAATTTCTTCATCTGCAATATCTCTTTACAAGCCTCTATCATAGCAATAAATTCAGCCTCAGTAGTATAGAGTACAACGCACTTCTATAATTTCGACTGTCAGAAGACTGCCCATCCAACAAACTTGACCAAGAACCCCAAAGTTGACTTTTAGGTGTCAACGTCTTCGGCCATATCTGCATCAGTAAATCCTACAAATAGAGGCTTGTCGCCTCCGAAACAAAAGCATGTTTTGGAATTCCCCTGAAAGTATCTCATTATTCACTTTACGACAGACCAATGCTCCCTTCAACGATTGGACAAAAATCGGCCGATAGTGCTAACGGCATGAGCTATGTCTAGCCTTGTACACACTATAGCGAACATCAAGCTGCCTATAGCTGAGGAGTATGGGACGTTTTTCATGCTAGCCTTTTCTTCGTCATAAGATGGGCTGTGCCGACTACTCAATCTAAAGTGGTTGGCCAGTGGGGTGCTTATTTTTAAAATTTGTCTCGCCGGCCCCAAGTCATTCATGGCAAAAGACTACCCAAGCTATTGTTTTAACTCCCTTATTCAAACACTGTTTTGTCCAACAATTAGTATGTCATCGACATAGAGCAGAAGGATGATGAAGTTGTCCTCTGAAAATTTTTGCATAAAGACACAAAGGTCAAAAGTAGTCTTTTGGTATTCTCGACCAACCATGACTGACTTAAACTTCTTATACCACTACCTTGGAGTCTATTTCAGTCCATACAAACTTTTCTTTAAACAACACACTAGTTATTCCTTCTCCTTGACCTTGAATCTTTCTGATTGTTCCATATAAATTTTATCCTCAATGTCACCATTAAGGAATCTCGTCCGAACATCCAACTGCTCCACCTCTAGATTCAGAATAGGTGCCAATACGAGCACAACCCTCATAGAGGACATCTTCACCACAAGGGAAAATATCTCATCAAAATCGACGCCCTTTCTCTGGTTGAAGCCTTTTACTACCAATTGTGGTTTGTACGTTGGTTGTGTAATGCTCTCATTGGTCTACAAATAGAAGACCCATTTATTCTACAGGGCTCTCTTCCCTTTAGGCAGTTCATCCAATTCAAAAGTGTTATTTTCATACAGTGAACTTATTTTATCCTACATGGCTTCCAGCCATATTTTCTTATTCTTGTCCTTCGTGGCCTCGTCAAAATTTTTAGACTCTCCTACATCAGTAAGTAGGACGTACCCGCTGGATGACAGATGAATGGATGGTCATCTGTCTCTCAAGGATCATCGGATAGGAACCTCCTCGGCTGGTTGAGGAACGACTTCATCAGATGCCGTGACTACCTCATTATTTTCCTCGGCCACTCCTAGGCCAGTAACCTCATAGTAAAGAGGTACCGAACGGACAATATCAACACTTATCTTGTCCATCCAACTGGCATCAGATTTGACCTTATTACCAATATCCTCAATTATTTATGCTCTAACAAAAACTACGTCCCTAAACCGGACAAGCTTCTTCTCTATTAGGTCATAAAATCTATATCCCAATTCATCTTTTTCGTAGCCCAAAAAAATACATTGCATCGTCTTTGGATCTAACTTGGTCCTCTTATCCTTTAGGATATGAACAAAGGTCTTGTTCCCAAATACCCAAAGATGATCATAAGACGACTCCTTCCAAACCAAATATTTTCTGACACTTCACCATTCAATGGTCTGCTTGGTGATGTATTGATGACATAGGTCACCGTCTTCAAAGCTTTTACCCAGAAGGATCCAGGAAACTTTGCCTAAGAAAGTAGGGACTTGACTTGAACATAATAATGCTCAGAAAGCAAGCTCTAGAAGGATCCAAAAGTGTGCAATTCATCCGCTTGATCACTCCATTCAACTGTAGCGTCTTTGATGGCGTCTTCTGATGCCAAACACTATGGAGGAATGCCGTCCGAACATCTAATTGCTCCACCTCTAGATTCAGAATAGCAGTCAATTCGAGCACAACCCTCATAGAGGATATCTTTACCACAGGGGCAAATATCTCATCAAAATGAATGCCCTTTCTCTTGTTGGAGACTTTTACTACCAACTGTGCTTTGTACTTTAGTTGTGTAGTGCTCTCATTAGTCTTCAAATAAAAGACCCGTTTATTCTTCAAGGCTCTATTCCCTTTAGGTAGTTCAGCCAATTCAAATGTGTTATTTTCTTGCAGTGAACTTTTTTTATCCTGATGGCTTCTAGCCATTTTTTTCTTTTTCTTGTCCTTCGTGGCCTCGTCAAAATTTTTAGACTCTCCTACATTAGTAAGTAGGATGTACTCATTGGATGACAGACAGACGGATGGTCATCTATCTCTCAAGGATCCTCAAATAGGAACCTCCTCGGCTGGTTGAGGAACGACTTCATCAGATGCCGCGACTACCTCATTATTTTCCTCGGCCACTCCTAGGTCATTAACCTCGTAGTAAAGAGGTACCAGAAGGACAATATCAACACTTATCTTATCCATCCAACTGGCGTCAGATTTGGTCTTCTTACCAATATCCTCAATTGTTTATACTTCAACAAAAACTACGTCCCTAAATCGGATAAGATTCTTCTCAATTGGATCATAAAATATGTATCCCAATTTAGCTTTCCTGTAACTCAGAAAGATGCATTATATCATCTTTGGATCTAACTTGGTCCTCTTGTCCTTTGGGATATAAACAAATGCCTTGTTCCCAAACACCCAATGATGATCGTAGGACGGCTCCTTCCAAACCAAATCTTTTCTGACACTTCACCATTCAATGGTCTGCTTGGTGACCTATTGATGACATAGGTCACCATCTTCAAAGATTTTACCCAGAAGGATCTAGGAAACTTTTACTCAGAAAGGCGGCACCTGACTTGAACATAATAATGCTCAGAAAGCAGGCTCCAGAAGGATCCAAAAGTATGCAGTTCATCCGCTCGGCCACTCCATTCAACTGTAGCGTCTTTGATGGCATCTTTTGATGCCAAATGCCATACTTTTGGCGATGGGCATCAAATGCCCCAATATACTCTCTACCATTGTCGCTTCGGACGATCTTTAGCTTCTTTTTCGTATGTTATTCGATCAGAGCATGATAATGCTCAAAAGTACCAAGGACTTGGTCCTTAATTTTAAGTGAGTAAACCTACAACTTTCTCAAACAGTTATCAATTAACGACATAAAATACTAAGCCCCTTTGAATGATTTCTCTTTAAATAGTCTACATATATCATTATGGACCAAGTCAAGTTGTTCCACCTTCATAATTGATGAGTCTCCATGGAACGAGACCCTTCATTACTTTCCGATCATACAGTGAGAACAAGTCCTCATTCCATCTTCATTTATTCCTGAAATAATATTCTTCTTTGCCAAATGATATAGTTCCCTTCCACTCATATGGCTCAGCTGACGGCGCAACAGATTTGAGGACTCTTCACTAATTGTAGCGATCATATCTCCGGCCACTACAGACGCCTTCATCACATACAGGCCGAAGCCCTTCTTTCCACGTGTAACAACCAAAGATCCTCTGGTTAATTTCCATTCTCCTTCATAGAAGGTATTACAATATCTTTTATCATCAAGTTTGCCGGTTAAAATTATGTTCGGTCGGATATCAGGGACATACCATACATCCTTCAGCAACTCCTTTGTCCCATTATTGGTGACAAGTAATATGTCACCTCTGCTAACTATTAGGGACATTCCTTCATTTCTCATCCTTATCACCTCAAAATCTCTCAGAGTGTAAGAAGTTAATAGTCCCCTTCTGGATGTAACGTAAAGAGAGGCACCATATCTACTATCCAGTCGGACTCATGGTCCGTCATACTCACCACATCCATTTCATAAGTTAACAGGATATCGCCTCCTGTGACCATTGAGACCGAGACCTTTTCTTCATCACGTCCCTTTTCTACTTTGTTCTCTCTTTCAGCATTCTCACTCTTCCGCTTATGACAGTATCTCTTAGTGTGGCCTTTCTACCACAATGATGACCCTTAAGGTTTTAAAATATTGACCGAAACTTACTGCGACTCTTCCCTCCAGGCTTTTAGCCCCGTCCTTTACTTATTTCCCGTGGCTCGGTCACAAGTACCTCAAAATGTGTAGAAGTTAATAGGCCTTGTGACCACCTTGATTCATTCATGAGTAAGAAAGTAATGACCTCATCCAAATTGAGTGTGTCTTTTTCGAACATCAAGATTATAATGATATGGTCGTATGAGGCTAGTAAATAAGCCAGCAACACCAACGCCTTGTCCTCCTCATTGATCTCCTTATCAATGGTCGACATCTGCGTCATAATTTTATAGAAGTCATCCAGGTTTTTCACAAAGATTCCCTTCAGATAGACACAGTCCATGAAACTGCTTCTTCACATGCAACCTTATTGTCAAGGACTCAGACTTATACCAGTTCTCAAACTTCTCCCAAACCTTCGTCAAATATGACAAGCCGAGGACCTCCTGAAGTGTGTTGCCTACCAGACACGATTTAATGGTACAGTGTGCAAGATCTCTCTTGTCTTGATATTCTTCCTCGGTCAAGTTCTCTGACTTCTCATCCTTTTTCCGTAGCGCTTTCACCGTTCCTTCTCGAGTCAAAATATTCTTTACCCTTTCTTGCCAAAAGATGAAGTTACCTTACCTATTCAACTGTTTCACACTAAATGACAAATTCTTTAAAGACAATACCATTTAATTAAAAATTTTCAACATCTCTCTGATACTACTTGTTAGGGAAAATGGCGTTAAGATAAGGATAACGGTAGAAATGATAGTCTTACTATCACACACAGCAAGAAGGGAGGAATAGAGAATAGGAGTACACATAAATTTTACGTGAAAACCCTTCTGAATAAGAAAAAAATTACGAAACACTTAATTCATAAATAATCTCACTATATGAAGTTAGTTACAAAAATCACATGGCTACACAAGCTCTTGAGGCAAAAAATGAAGAATAAATCACGAGAATACAAAGAATCTCATACTTTATTTTCACTCACTACTCTTCTCTTTCTTCACACTCTTTCACTCCTCTCTTTGTTTTTTAATTTTAATACAATATACACACATATATATAGTTTGGCAACCCCTTTCAAAGGTGTAGCATGCGCGCCAAAACCTATCACTATAAACAAGGTAAAGTTGCTCTGCAAATTATCATACTATGCAAAGATGGTGCCTACAGTACAGAGATCCTACATGCTCTACGGAGATCACTTTTGTTCTACGAAATCCAATCTTTTGAGCTGACATCCATATTCAATTTCAACTCCCATGCTTTCTCTTGTGGATGATCAACCATACGTTGACCAACTTCTCTTCTTAGCGGTCAACACCCCATTGACTGGCTTCTCTCATAGTTGGTTAGCATCCTATTGACTGGTTTTAGCATCTCGGCCGTTGCACCATGAAAATCTACTCCGAATCAATCCCGCACAAGTCGTCGGGCCTTATTAACAACAACACTTTCACACGGGAGTAATCATAACACTTAGATCTGGTTAATGAAGAGAATTAAAGTTTTCTAACTTGATATTACGTCGGAGTAGGAGAAAAATTACCTCTGCGACCGCGTCTGAAGAGTTTTACAAGGTATTTTTGATCCTCTATTTGAAGCGTAGAAGGCTTCAACGGCACTAGGAGCAAGGACAGACATAATCGCACAGACTTTCTTGGAAGACATGGGCGATGAAAACAAAGTTTGTGCTATGGTGAAAAAGAAAAATGCAAGAGGATGGGAAACAAGCACTGCTAAAGGCAAGAATAGTGCATAGAAAAGACAGATGCACGCAGCGTTTAAATAAGGAAGGGAGCTTGGCTCAAATCGCGTCGCACAAGAAGTCCAGGGGTCTCCCGTAATGAAGACCGTGACATGTGTCCCTTGAGCACGGATAGACCAATCTTTTTGAGTCAATCAATAATGACGCCTGACACGTTGCCTCGCAACACACATAGCTGCCTCCCTTCAAGTACTAACCATCAAAATAGCAATAAATTCAAGGGATCGTGTCATCAAAGATTGCCGTAGCAACAACCTATTCAATTACCTATCCGAACATACGGGCACTGGACAAGCAAAAGCAATGAATAAGCAAAAGCATGCAAATTTTGTCAAAGAAAATTTTATCAATCACTGCATGATTACAATGGAAGGCATCTGTCGACCTCAAAATTGTAGGGGAACCAGGGGCGGCCGGACAGAATGACACACGGTAAATGGAAAGAGGAAGAAGAAGCATACGCATATTTTACGTGTAAACCCTTATGAATCAAGCGAAAACCACGGGAGCAGAGATTACAGCAAATCCACTATGTAAAATAGGTTACAAACCTCCAATATGGAGTATTCACTACACACCCGAGAATGACTCTCTCTCACCGGTGGTGCACTCCTCTCTTTTCTTTGCACACTTGGATCTCATCTCCTTGCACTCTACCGTGCTCAGATGCTCTCTCACTCTATCTACAACATGCCCAGCATGCGTATATAAGATGGTCTATCCGGAGACCTTCAACCAATAGACCGGTTGAGTGTGGTCAAAAGCCTGCCACCTGCTCTGCAACCTGCCGCCTGCACAGATGACGCATGCGCAGCAGGTCTGCCACCTGCTCTACTGTCCAGCAACTTGTTGCTAGCTATCCACCTGCAGTCAAGTTTCTTGGCCGTCTGTGCCATTAGCTATCACAAGAGTCTTCCGACATTCCTTGGTTGATTCCATACCAGTAATACCAACTGGTAAATTCTTCCTTCCCAGTCGGTCAACATCTTGACCGGTAATCCAAAGGCGTTCCAGTATTTTCTACTCTGAAAATACTATCAGAAAATCCTTTCCAGATTTCCTTTCCAGCCTTAGCCGGTCAACCTTCCGTTCACAAGATCCGGTCAAGCTTCTGTTGACAGTCTTGCTACCGGTTTGCCATCCTTTAGCCCTCAAACGGTCAACCTCCTGTTGATCGGATTCAGCTCGCCGTCCACAGGTCAATCTCCATTGACCGTCTTTGCCTTCCAGCCGGTCAACATTCATTGTCCGGCTAATGGACCCTGATGACAAATAAGTTTGTTGAGTCACCCACAAGGGAGTGACCAACCCCGACAAACTTCACCTCACGACCTTATGGGGAATGCCTTCGCCTCTATCCGACGACCGTCATCGCCTGCCTTTCGGCAGCTTCCCCTAAACCGGGAATCCAGCATTGACCTCCGTAAGCCTGAACGACACCTTCCTCCGCCCCACTGAGTTTGGAGTAATCCCACTCCCCTTCAACTCTTTTACCACGGACTTGTCATCTCCCTTGCACTCTACCTTGGCCGTCCTCTCCTGCCGGCTTGACCAATGCCCCATTTGGTCACCTTGGCATTTCCTTTGGAAGTGCAGGCCTTCATCAGATACCGCCTTGATGTCCTGCTTTCCCTTGCCATCACTGAGGCGCCTTTGGTGAGCTTCCACTGGCCGTCGCCAAACGCCGTCCTGAAGCTTGCCTCATCAAACTTCCCGGTTGAAATCACATTTAACCTCAGATCTGGGGCATGTCGCACACCTTCCAGCACGAGCTTGTTTCTGTTGCTTGTCCTCAAGCAAACATTCCCAATGCCAACAACCCTAGATGAGCCACCGTTACCCATCTTCAACACCCCATGGCCAACGGGCGTGTAACTCGTGAAGTGGGACTTCCTCGGTGTCTCATGGTGTGAGTTCCCACTGTCCATCACCCAACTCGTCTCTTGGCATGGCCGACTCTGTGCTTCCCCTGCATGGACCACCAGGAGGTCTCCACAGAGAGCAATGGTCTCCGAATCAACAACCTGATTCCTTTTTTCCTGACAATCGCTTCTGCCCTCCTTGTCCTGTCTTCTCTGCGGACAGTCCCCTTTATGTGACCTTTTTTGCCACAAAGGAAGCAACTCTTCCCCTCAAGCTTGCTCCGGCTGTTGCTCCTTTCCTCTTTGCCACCTCCGCCTCGTTCCCACGAGTTTCCTCATCCCCGACTGCTGGTCGCCACAAGAAGTTTTGACTGAGAGTTTGAGGCATCACCGCTTTCCATCCGCCTTGACTCGTTTATAAACAGGGAAGCTACAACCCCGTCCAGCTTCAGCGTGTCCTTCCCGAATAGCAACGTCGTGACGATATGATCGTATGAGTCCGGCAAGGATGCCAGCAACACCAACGCTTTGTCTTCCTCCTTGATCTCCTCATCAAAGGCTGACATCTGCGTCACCAGCCAGTTAAACTCGTCTAAGTGTTTCTTAAAGCACTCATCT
>JAOVVI020015808.1:0-11070 GCA_028571085.2 Nepenthes alata
TCTCCAAATTCAAGCACTTTCCCGGTCAACGTCTCCAATCAACAAAGAATTTTGGCACTAAACTGCTCACCAAATTTGAGCACTTCGCCGGTCAACAGATACGATCAACAACGATTTTTGACTTCGAATTCCTCCCCAAATTTGTGCACTTTGCTGGTCAACAGATCTGGTCAACAAAGATTTTTGGCACCACGCTACTTTTCAAATTTGAGTACTTCGTCGATCAACGGCTCCGGTCAACAAAGATTTTCGACACCACGCTGCTTTTCGGATTCGAGCACTTTGCCGGTCAACGGATCTAGTTGACAAAAAAGTTTTGGCTTTGCACTGCTCTCTGAATTCAAGTACTTTGCGGGTCATCTAATCCGGTCAACCGCCATGCCCGTCTCCTCTCTGCTCTCCGGATTCAAGTGCTCTGGTCAGCGGAATCGGTCAACAAAGATTTTTGGCTCTGCAGTGTCCTCTGGATTTGAGCGCTTTGGTTACCAAATCCGGTCAACGAGTTTCTTCGACTCTACACTGCTCTTGGACTCAAGCGCATTGGTCAACAAAATCGGACAACTATATTTTCGGCTCTCTTCCGATCTCCGGATCAAGTGATGCGGTCAACTATCAATTTGGTTCCATCCACTCTCTAAAGTTAAACTTTCCGGTCAATGAATCCATATTAGACTTGAAGGGACAACATGACTAGTCTCGTCCCAAATGGGCCAGGCCTCGTAACTAGTCCACAATTCAACATAATTCTTTCAAAGTAAAAGTCTTACGATACTTTTGGAGGAACAGTGCATCTGTAAATTTTATTATAAAAGTAAGCACCTTCAAGTATTCAAGCACAAGTTTGAGAAATTCAAAAAAACCTCAAAAATCTCTATAAGGCTCCATATGACTCGGAGAATGGCTTTAATGTTACTAGTCAATCTCCAACGAGAGCAGACTAGCGGCTAGGAAACCCTCGACCCTCCCCTCATCTAGGAGTCCCCTCCGCCCTCTGCCGCCTCGAGGCCGTCAGCCCTCCTCCCGTTTGGGGGCCATCATCCTTCCGCCAGCTAAGAGCCCTTCAGCCCTCTGTCGATCCAGAGGCCATCAGCCCTCCTCCAGTCCTAGGGGCCCTCAACCCTCATCCCGTCCGGAGGCTCTCAGCCCTCCGCCGTCAGGGGGCTTTCAGCCATCTTCCTATCCAAAGGCCCTTAATAGTCCGTCGTGGAGCCACGATCCCTCCATACCAGAGTCAGGAGCTCGCTGTTCAAGAGTCAACCCTCCGCTCAGGTAACTAGAATGTTAACTCACCAGGGCAACTTAGTCATTCTCATCAAAAGTGCCCTCCACAGGTGCACCTCTAAGCCGACCCTCTGCCGAACGCATTCATAGAGTTCAAGCCTCCCAATACATCCCTCTCATACTCCCCTCATCGCTACATCTTTGCACTCCCACTACGTTTATATACAAACGTGCATTCCTTCATTTATTGTAGAAAATTTTTGACTTGAACGTTAGAGTGTCAACGGGAGATAGCCCCCCATTGTCCTCTAATTTTTTATTTGTGATTTGTGTTGTACAATTTTTAGGTTATCAGAGATAGAGATCAGACCCGATCCAAATTGACCCGCGATGAAAGATTGAAAGGCTCCTTAATTCGTACAATAATTAGGGACACAGGACGCAACAATATGATATTTATTTTTATATTTTTCCCAAATCAATTGAATTTGGTGGTTTTGAATTTAAAATCAAATTGTAATTATCTATGAAATAATATTTAATTAGTAAATATATTACACAAAATTAAAAGTGTGCTTATAATATTTTATTTAACTAAAAATTTAAGATTATTCTTTTAAAATATATAAAATTATGTTTGATTTTTTTTTAAAAAAAAAAAACCCTATGAAGGGTCCGTGTTACTTCCTAACCCGAGTTCCTATTATTACTTTAATCATCATTAATTAATTGAAAGTAAGCTTTATTCTTTTATTAACTAAATAATTTATTTATTTATTTTACCTATCAAAACCCAAATAGTAATAAAATGTAATCTTGAACAAAATCAAGTGTCGATTAAAGATATAAAATGAAATTCTATCAAATTATAAGTCCGCAAATATTACATCTGAAATAATTTTAAATTCTGGCAAGCATGACTTTTAAATATACATAAGAAGGAGTATCTATACAACATCAAAATAATCAAATTCATGACTTAACTGTAAAATTAGAGAAAATTTGATGTCAGATTAAATCACCGACATTATACATCACCATAAATTAAAAATAATATAATCTAAATAATTATAACTGATCTCAACTAAAATTCTAATTTAATATTAATATAAAAATTGATTTTTAAAATCCTAAAACTACTTCAGAATAGCTTTCTTTCAATTTAAACTACCTGTAAGTATACCGGACCTTCTAATATGAAATATTGATGAAAATAAAAATAAAAATAAATCAATTATTCAATAAGACATATAATATTCATAAGTAAATATACATATATCAAAGATATATTTAAATATGACATAATTGAATGTTTAAAAAACCAATCATATTATCATTTATAATTTGAAGCTAATGATTGTTTTATCTTTTTTAAAATACATAATATCTGAAATATACTTAAATCATATAAAAAATTTAAAGGATCAGGAATTAATAATAACCTCACCAACAAATTGATAAATATCGAAACTCAAATTATAATTGTTTCTATATAATAAAAATAATACGCTATTATTAAATACTCGTAATTAAGCCATTATATTTATAATATTGTAGATAGAGCCGGATGTTACTTTTAACCTATGAATGATAAGTTTAAACTTTAATTTTCACTAATAATATAGTAGGACATGTGATAATATATTTCGTTAATTTTTTTATAATGGTTTGTACGTAATTAAATAAAAATATTGTACTTAAATATAAACATATTGTTTATATTTTTTTATACTATGAAAAATATCCTTGTCAATCTTATATAAAGTATCAATTTATCCTTTTTCAATTTGATGATATAAGAAAATCTGAGTATGCAATAACGTTTGTAACATTTTCAAAATATGTAGAAATAGTAGCACACGGTTTATAAATATGGTAGAGTATTTATTACTAAAATTACAAAAGAAATTAGTATAATTAATTGATGGGTATGCCTACAATAGGCTAGCCCATGAAAGAGGAAACGACCCAAGACCTCGACGGCTCATGTACGCCTGAATGGTCAACGCTGTCGTTGACCCAACAAAATGTTAGTAAGCAGCAAATGTTCAAAAGCAGGACAACCCATTTAGGACCAGGATGGTCAACATTTCTATTGACCGAAAGAGTGGCCAGAAGACCGGTTAAGGATCAAGACTCATGCGGACCAAACCCAGATTAGTCCATGTGTCCATCCTCAAGCCACAATGGTCTCTCCTCTGATTTCACGCGCCTTCAAAGAAAGTAAGCTTTCCTGTAACGGTTACCTCCAAGATCAAAACGCATCCCTGAAGTAAGGCGTTAGAATCTGCTCCCTATTTGTTAAAAATCCTAGCGGTTACAGAACGCGGAAGGAAATGAATCAACTCATTGACCATTACAACCATAAAGGCACCTACGTAAGAAAGGCAACAATCTCCAATAGAGCGCGAGCATCAAGCTCTTCTACACAATGAAGACAACCCAATGCCATGGTTATAAAAGGTCATGGAGTTTCACTTCACAGGCACGCTTTCCCTTGCCTGCCAAAATCCTTCTCTTGCACACAAACGCTTGCAAAAGCTCTCAAACTCTCATAAACTCGAGCAACTCTATGCTCTTTCACTACTACTAGTTCCCCACAAACTCAATATTTAGAGATCTTGCTCCTCAAAAGCAACCAAAACCTCTCCATCTACAAGATCAATCCCACTTTTACAAACACTCTACGCATTCATATTGTATTTCTCTGCATCAACATTGTACCATTTGAAGGTTACTTATTGATTTGAGCGTTAGAATATTTTCGACGAGATAACATCTTATCGTTACCTAACCTCTCGTTTAAAATTATGAGGTGTAGGATCCAAATTCAGTGGACGAAATAGAACTCAAACGGACAACTTGATCCAAATTTATTTAAAATTTGAATTCATAACGTATCATTAATATAATTTTATTACCTCATATCAGTTATAAAGTATATATGTATAGCTTTAGGAAATTTCTAGACATGTAATAATATATAACTAAAATTCAGGGACATGTATAAACATTTAAATAATTTAAAGTATATATAGATAGTATTGTAGAAAATTAATTTTTAGACATTTTTTACATTAATTAAATATATTTAATTCATAAAAATTATATAAAATAAGAACAAAAATACATATAAGTGATATATAAATATTACACATATGAAATTATAACATATATAAATATTTAAAATAATAAATATTTAAAAAGATAAATAAAGATTGATAACAAAATAATAATAATTGGATGCACATATTTTATATTTGAAATTATCAAAAAAATCTCTTAAATTTTACTTGATTTCTTATTCTCATGCTTTCTCTCTCTCCCATTCTCTTTACTTTTTCTCTCTCTTTTCTCCAAACTTATACAAAAATAGCTAAAAATCAATCAATTGAGTCTTTTATACAAAATTAGAGTATGTATCCCCGTCAAGCACGTTTCAACACCAATATATAAACCGTACAGCATACGAACATCTCTTAAACATGCATCAGGCGTATGTATTCTACCTTAAATACACATGTGACATTTTTAAATGATATTGAGTATGATTAATCTATCTAAAATACGTATAAATATCCCATAAGTATCATTCAAGCACGACCTTATTATCAAAAATATATATATCTGGGTCATGCTTAAGCAGGCATCATTTGATTTAATATAATTCAATTAGAAAATTAATTTTACATAAAAAATTTATTAATTTTAATATTTTAATTAATTTAAATTAATTATTATTATAAATATATAATTCAAAATTTATATCTTATAATATGATACACATAGAAATAGACATCCAATGGAACAAAATAGCTGTTCAAATCAATTCACGATGGAAAATAAGTTAGAAATAACAAACTTATTTGAATGTTTGCTCTTCATAAATTGATATCTTTTATTTTGATAAAATAAAAATAAAAATAAATTAGAGAAACTAATAACTCTAGCCACCACTTTCATGATATTGATTATATTAGCCTGGTTTAATTAATTTAAAATTTTATAAAATTTAATTAAAATATATTAATATTATTGACATACATAATAAAAAAAATTTAAGTTCGATTAGTTTTTTATAAATATATCTTTTTTTATTTTAAATAAAAAATAAAACATTTTAATATATCATATTTTAAATAATTAATAATTTCTGATGTAAAAAATTTTGATTTAAATATATACATATTACGTTCCGGGTTTTCAATTGTTATACGGATTAGGGAGACTTACAATCTTTCGTTGTGGGTCGATCTGGATCCGGTCCGATCTCGGTCACTAATAACCAAGAACCTGTACAATACGAACCACAAACAAGAAGTCACAAGACAACGGGGGGCTATCCCCCGTTAACACTCCGACACTCAAGTCAGAAATCTTTCGCAATAAACGGAGGAATGCACATTTAAAGGTAAACGTTGTGAGAATACAAACATGCAGTGATTAGGGGAGTGTGAGAGGGATGAATTTGGAGGCTTGAGCTCCGTAAATGTGCCCGACGGAGGGGCGGCTTATAGATGCGCCCAACAAAGGGGCGGCTTATATGTGCGCCCAAGGAGGGCGGCTTAGAAGTGCGCCTGGTAGAGGGGTGGCTTATAGGTGCGCTCGAGGGGGGCGGCTTGGAGTACGACCAACAGAGGAGCGGCTTATTGGTGCGCCCGAAAAAGGAGCGGCTTATAGGTGCGCTCGAGGGGGGCGGCTTGGAGTACGACCAGCAGAGGAGCGGCTTATTGGTGCGCCCGAAAAAGGAGCGGCTTATAGGTGCACCCGACAAAGGAGCGGCTTATAGGTGCGTCCGGCAGAGGGACGAGTTATAGGTGTGCCCGCGAAGGGCGACTTGAGTGCGCCCGATAGAGGAGCGGCTTATAGGTGCGCCCGCGGAGGTCGACTTAGAGTGCGCCTGGTAGAGAAGCGGCTTATAGGTGCATCTAATAGACGGGCGGCTTATAAATGTGCCCGTGGAAGGCGGCTTGGAGGTGCGCCCAATAGAGGGGCCCCGGATGGGCTGCGAGCCGAGGGTCTCCTGGCTGCTAGTTTGCTCTCATTGGAGATCGGCTAGCAAGAACTATGCCATTCCCCGAGCCATATAGAGTCTTATGAAGCTTCTTCGAGCTTCTCCAACTTGTCTTTTAATACTTGAGGATGCTTACTTTTATAGTGAGATTTACATATGCATTATTTTTTCAAAAATATTGTGGGACTTTTACTTTGAAAGAATTATATTGGATTGTGAGCTTACTGCGTGGCCTGGCCCGTTTAACCCATAGTTATTAAACCCATCAATACATATGTAATATTTAAATCTAAATAAAATCAAGGTATTTTAAATTTGTTGGTATTTTCTAAGTGAATATAAATTTTTACATAAAAATATTTTAAAATAAAAAATATCTACAAGTAGGCCGGAATTGGTGCAACTTGGATTATAAATGAATACGGTTATTGATGGGTCCAGTATGAATATGGACTAGTAAGAGTGAGGCTCAGTCGATATGAAGGCTTTGCGCGATGCCTAACATAACAAGACAAAACTTGGGTCAGATAGGCCACGTCGAGGCCTACTAGATATCCCCTGACATGAGCCCAATCACAATCCATATGTCCTCTCCCCAAGGCGGCCATAGATTGATAGTGCGGGAGGCGCCGACTCAGGAAATGCCGGCCAATGGCAGATGAAGTCAATTATGGTAAGTTGTGACTTTTACTGCCCTACAGCGGCTTAGCCAATCCCAATGAGAGACGACCAAACATATGCCAATCATGCCCGATGACGGTCGCCTTGCTATCACAAGGTAATAATTGACACCGCTGACTACCGTCACCGCTCAACGACCAACGAACCCAGGCGAGACACCTATCATAGATTCTCATGCCCAAAGCATTTTCAATGGAGCTTGCAAATATTCTCTCCTACACTGGAGAAGAAATTAAGGAGTTCATTCAAGAGAAAGTTCAATCATCTAAAGAGCATTCGAGGCACCTCCGAATTTCCTTAGGATAAGCTTCGAACTCAAACACGAGAAGAAAGGACCAACTCCCTTCGCTCTAAAAGCGCTGCTTTAGTCCGGCAACCTTAATGGGTCATTATCTAAAGTGTACGAAACGAATCAAAGCCTCCTCTAACCCCATCTCACACCTCTCGCATATAAACATTCATAAATTCCACTTCACATTTACCTTCTAATTCGCATCTTTCTATTCTCTATAAAAGACTTTTGATTTAAATATCAGAAAATATACGGTATGAATATTTTTTATCGTCCATTGACCTCCTATTTATAACTTGTGATGCGCAGGGTCCAGATTAAAAGATATAGAAATCAGACTGGTTCGAACCCAACCAGACGTGAAAAATTTGAAGGCTCTGTAATTTGAATGAAAACCCAAATCCAATGATGTATCAGTTATAAATTTTGGTTTGTATAACTGGGTTATATGTCGCTGAGTCCAACTTAACAATAATAAAATTTTAACTAAATTTAATCCAAATCCATTCTAAACTTAATTTTGATTAGGCCTATTATGGATATCTAAACTTAATTCTAAACAAGCAGCTATTTTTTAGCCAAATTATAAAAATATAATATTTATTTTCATATTTCTTCCAAAATTATAAGATGTGGTGGAATCCAATTTAAAAGTCTGTGGCATTTAGTAAAAGTGAGATTTGGTAGTTGAGAATCATTAATGAAACTGGCAGCAACTTTCTTGCGCAATATCCTATTGGGCGAAATGTTGAGGAAAATAAATATCGAATTTATTATTATATATTTTCATTTATTTAATTATTAATTTTCAAAATTTCCCAATCATAGGTGTTGAAAGTTTCGAAAAAAGAAAGATAGGTCATTAAATATTTTCATTTATTTAATTGTTAATTTTCAAAATTTACCAATCATAGGTGTTGAAAGTTTTGAAAAAAGAAAGATAGGTCATAGTTTCTATGAAAATAAACAGCATTATATTATTTATATTAGAATTGTCATTTTCAATGTGAAAAAATAAAAATTAGAATAATGTACTATATATATATATTTTTTATTTTTAATAATTTAATATAAATAAATATACAAATTAATATATAAATAATATTTTTTTACAAATTTAATTAAAGAGACTTGTGGTATCAATGCCGACACTTTCAATCATAAAACGTTTTGTTTTTAGAAGTCAGGTAACCATTCCCGTATCTATCCTATATAACATTATGCAAAAAATATTTATATTTTTAGTTATATATTTATTTATATAAATATCATCTTTATAATATATGTGGTAAGCCTTGGACTAAAAACGTCAATTGAATATATAATTGGAATAAAATAATTTGATGGGTACAAAAAAAAATGATTAGATCCGAATCCTATTTTGACCCATTCAGATTAAGATCCGAAATTACTAAATGATTTTCAGCTTATTACAAATAAGATAGAGCCTGATTAAGGGCCCTGTGCTTGTTCTTAGAAAAATTTCTCATTTACTAAAGTTCGTTACGCTCAATCTATTAAAAAAATTAAGAGAGCAACTAACTTTGACTTTTAATAAAGAGATGAAGTAATATTTTTAAATGTGAGTCATATTTACCATTAGAAATAATGACTATGAGTAAGTGTTTAATAAAATATTACGAAAAAATATTTTCTCATTGGCTTAGTGACTCTTTTTTTCTTCTTACTCAATACAATGGCTCATCGTTCTTTTCATAGGATAATGGTACGTGAGAAAAGTTGCATTTCTACCTACATTTATTGTCAGATATTGATTAAATGTAACTCTAAAGTATAATATATTAAATTCGTGTTTTGATATTGAAAATTCGGCACTTGACGTGCTTAGTTGACATTCACGGTCGGCGTCCAAATTAGGTAGCGACCCAACCGTAATTATTGACGGTACCTACTTTTATGGTCAGATCTGGCCTCTTCCTCCCTCAATTTTCAATGCATTTCAATCGACGTGGTATAATTTATCATGTCAAAATAAATAATTATTTATATAGTTGGATCAGATCTTGCATACTATACTCGGTCACATTATTTTAAAATGGTTAATATTTTTATTATTTGGGATTGAGCTGTTTAGCCAATCACTTAGGTCAACCCATCGAACCAAATTGGGCTAACCTGTTGAACTAACTCTCAACAAAATTAAAAGGAATGATTAAAGAAAATTAGAAAATGTGAATATAGGTTATGAATTAAATGCCTTTTCTCTATTGAAAATTAACAAATAGGTCATCCCATATTTCAATGCCCTAGGACCGGCCCACCCTTTCACTGAAATTGGTCACCGGCCAACATGAAAATCACGGGGATAGGAATGACCTAAACTTAGGCTTATAATAAAAAGCTCCAATAATTTAATTACATTTTCATTCTAAATAAGCACAACTATCTTAGTATTCCCCACAAATTCTTATAGTTCAATTTGCTTTTCTTTATTTATTTTTGTGAATAAATGGGCCTTTATTAGAAAAGATCATCCATAGTCCCCATTATCATCCAATGACGGCTTTGATAATACCGTCACTAAATACTTTAATCCCTATCACTTGTTTATGATCGATAATGCCATTGACTCCCCCGGTCATGGCCGCTAACCCACCGTTGTTCCTTGACCGGCAATACTGATCCACCATTAATCAAAAACATCACATCATATCGATAACCAATTTTATAAAAATTATTATTTAATCTGTCATAAAATTTACTTTATAAAGATAGCAAATATGATTTTAAATTTTCTTAGTATCAACATAAAATTTAATGAATCGATCAATTCTCTACTCGGTCTCTCGTATAAAAAAAGAAAAAGGTAGGATCTGATTCTTAGCGAAATGACCATTGCCTCTGCACATTTCTTGTCAACCATCATCCATCAAAAGACCTAAAAATAATAAAACAAAAAAAAAGGGAGGAGGTGAGACAAATGAATCAGCATAGCGTGTCACTAAATTTGAGCTTTTACACGTTTGTGCACAATGGCATGCATGCCTACAAGTACCTCTTGTCCAATCAAAATATGATTCCATGGTTTTGTTATCGGGCAAGAGTCACACCGATAAAAATCATAAGCAAATCACAGATTATAAAAACATATTATTTATAGTGCATGATAATATTACAATGATTGTGATCACTTTCCCCCTAAAAAATTATCTGTGTAATAACTATCATAATAAATAATCTACAGTCTTATACAGGTATAACTTTAAAAAAAAAATAACATTAACACTTTAAAAATTTTTTATTAAATAATCAATAATTTTTTCTTACAATTTAATAAATTCACCGGTCTTAATTACTATTAGATCATTGAAAAAAAAAAAACCCTAACGACAATATCAATAATTGAAACCTTCATTTGCATATCTCAAGTTAAAATATTGTTAGATTCAAACTTTAAAACATTATCAATGTTAAGATTTAAATATAATTATATATTCTAGCATAAAAGACAAGTTAGAAGGAATAATTCTATAAAAAGAGAAATGACAACGAAGAAATTTCATGACTGTTTGGCCGAGATTAGTCCCATAAAATGCCAAATTGTGGTTTATCTTAAAAGCTTAAGCAGTTGATGGCCTCTTAATAGCATGATTTATTATCGAGCATCTTCCTTTATAACGTGAGATAATAGCTTCTTCCAACTTGGCAAGTTCTTTGAATAATTTTGCAATAACCGACTTGTATTATTGTTGTGAACATATATTCTACACGTTGCTTTAGCCTAACGATTGCCTTATCTGTTCATAGAAATTATTTTTACCACACTATTTAGCTTTAGAAAGTTACAAAGAAAAGAAACCAACAATTAAAAAAAATAAAAATAAAAAAAGTATATATATAT
>JAOVVI020015809.1:0-11069 GCA_028571085.2 Nepenthes alata
GAATATATGAAAAGCAGACTTTTAGTCGCTTCCCACAGACGGCGCCAATGTTGCGTCCTCGTATTCTGGCCGCCGTACAACGAGAGTTCGAGTTCGCTCTTTGCGCTCTTGGGCGGACGGAATCGTGCAACACAAAAGGAATTGTTATATTTGACGAGAACAACGTTTCGGGAAGGAAAATGGGACGAGGGCGCAATGCACGAGGACTTTACGTGGAAAACCCCTTTTTCAGAAAGGGAAAAAAACCACGGTGGTGGACGCTAGGTCCTAAAGATTCCACTACCTTTGGAATGGAGTACAACTGCTCACAGTGGCGCTTTTTGTTGCCACACAAAGTTACAAGGCAAGAGATCTCGCGTTCTCTTTTCTTTTCTAACTTTCTTTCACTTGGTTGCTGTTCCCAATATGCATGTAAATATCAACTCTTCCAATCCTTTTTCTCGTTGCTTGAATGGGGTATTTATAGAGGGGGATCATGCCATTGGAATGGAGACACGTGGCGTTGGCGTGTGCTGGGACGCCTGCCACCAACTCTGCTGATTTGGCGTGTCGGGGAGGCCTGCCACCAACTCTGCTGATTCGGCGTGTCGGGTGCCGTTAGCCCCATAATGATGGTGCGTGCTCTGAGCACCGTGATTTCCTGCAGAGGTGGCGTGTTGCAGAGAGCGCGTGTTCCTTGGTAACAGTGAGTCGTCTCAGCTGGCGTGCTCGGTCATCTTGGGCCCTCTTTTCCCATGATCTGATGATTCAGAGATGAAGAGATTACCATAGAAAGCCTTCTGGGTCTTTGCCGAATCCTCGGTCTTATTGAGTCAGGTTCTTGGACGTTTCGCTTGCTAAAGGCCATTGGGACTTCAGCGTTGTATTCTTGGCTTTATGTCCTCGGGATTTTATTGGTGACGTTAGCCTCTTATAGTGTCCTCGGGCCTCTTGGGTCAAATTGGTCTCTCGGACCATTGTTGTCATTTGGGCTTCTTGGGACGTTAGCCCAGGTCCTCGGGTTTCTAAGGCCAACTTAACCTCTTGAGCTAAGTTAGGCTTCTTGGGCCTCCTGGGATGCGAGTGACTGTTTTTAGGCCTTTTGGGCCAAATTGTCCTCGTAAGTCTCTTGGTCTGTGGACTTGACTCTTTGGGCCTTCCTTTCTGGGCCTTCGGTGTCGGGACCCATCAACTACCATAGTATAATAGTAATATCAATAATAATATAAGTTAAGGTAAAACTTAATATAACAAATTTTTTTTACCAAGTAATATCTATATTTTAATTTTATCACATTATATTTTATAATTATTA
The DNA here is from genome assembly GCA_028571085.2 of Nepenthes alata. NCBI lineage: Eukaryota > Viridiplantae > Streptophyta > Magnoliopsida > Caryophyllales > Nepenthaceae > Nepenthes > Nepenthes alata. Next base: position 1,295 of record JAOVVI020015809.1, read on the forward strand.
AAAGATGCCAAATATATGCGAAAGTTCTAGAGAAAAATGTGTCCAAAATATATCTTAAGCGTGTTCAAAATGTGTCGGGACGTATGGGAAAATTGTCAATGTCTGATACGTGTTGAACACCGACATTTTAGACCCAAGAAAGTGTCATTGTTTCTTAGAGCCCCACAAGTTATGAGATCGCTTGAATCATCTTCCAAGCAAAACTGGAAATTTGTTCTAGGAAACAACATAGGAAAGGAAAGTGTCTTCAAACAGAAGTACCAGTACTACAGAAGTTGTAAAATCAGCCATTCGTCTTAGTCATTATGAACTAACAAGTGTAAGGTACGTTTACCCACATTGAAATATATTTTCATTTATCAAAAGATAGGGCAGTAGGTAATATAACAGCGCAATGACGATCCTAATGGCCCTTTAGCCTGTTTAGTCACAATCCAGATGAAGATGAATTTGTTTACCAAACATAAAAGAAGAGTATTTGATGTGGCCAATGAGCAATGCAACCACTTAATCAACAACTTTATAATATTGGCTAACCAAGTTATCTGTATTGGTTGTAACCATATTGGTATCAAAAAAACGTGTCAGTATCATAAATATGAAACGGAAAAAATTTCTGAAAATCGTAAGCTATTAGGGACACATCGACCGATATATTAACCAAATATTCGCTGATATTGTAATATATCGCTAATATGAAAACATAGTGGGATATTGTCGTGGTATTAGAAAATATCAATATTTAGGGATCCGATACCGATACATATCAACTGATATTTGCATGAATGAGATATCAAAAATGAATGGAAATAGAGTTACAAACTTGTACCAAACCAAAAGGTTTTAGAGGCTGGATGGAAAATTTTCTTTAGCAGTTCAGAGACATATAGCTCACTTTTTTTTTCACATTTTCCAAGGACTATAACAGTAAAGGGTTATAAGCAATCAACAATATGAACAAGTAAAATGGCAGCTTTTCTCTGGAGATTTGAAATTGAACTTCCATTATGAAATGTACGGAAGAAAGCATGTATTTGACTATACGGTAAGTCCTTGAAGTTTGGAAATGCTTATGGAGTGATTAGTTACATTATTTTTTTCAGCAAAAATCAAACCAAAAGACTTACAAATGTTAGAGAATGGAAGAACACCACTTTGATAAGCGGCAGAATTAGTCCAAAGTCCCACTAAGTAGTGTTGGTATATATGAATCCACCTACTACTACGACTTGGGTTAGCCAATCCTCTTAATTACATGGATGAAAACATCGGCCAATGTCAGACATACTGGCCAATATAAAACAGAATTAGGCTACTCCGATATCATGGAAAATTTGTGATAGGTTTCTATATTAATATTATATAACAATATATTGGTCGATATTCAAAATACAACCGATATTTGCCTGTCAGCTTACAATCCTAATAAAAAATTACTTCTGATATATCCAAGACTATTCACATTGTTTGATATGTTTGATACTGTTATGGCCTTAACCGATACCAATATTTTCATCCATGTCTTAAAGTGGATTTTCAAATCCTTTATTATCAACATACTCTATATTTTCCTTAGCTTACTTCTCTCTTTTAATTTGCAACAAACCTCAATCAATCACCTTTTCTAGCTGGTTTCCCAGTTGTCTTATGATTTAGGCATGGTAGCAATATTAAACATTATTTCCTTACCTTATTGTATATAGTATGATTAATTGGCTACAAATACTTATCTTGTATAGATACCTAACTCGTCCAAGGAATCAACTTCTCTATAATAAGGTTGTATACATCTAACATTTTCCACAAGCCACGATTTGGGAGATTCATCCATTGAGCGACCATTTCAGTAAACTTAACCAACAACGTAGGAAGGGGAGTGGGGTGGCACTTACTCCACACCCTGAAAATTTTGGTGGCCAAAGCTCTACCAGTTGACGATCTCAGCTTTTGCTCCCAATAATTTTCAACTTTCCTACCCCTAAATTGACCCCCCCCCCAAAAAAAAACCTTTATTCACCCAAGAGAAAAAAATAATAAAAGAAAAGAAAAAAAGATAAGGTTATCTCTGCTCACATTATCTTACTTTCTTTACTCACATGGTTCCTTTCATCAACCCAAAGCAAAGTAGACAAACAACAGATCTGGAAATTGACTAATATATTAACTAATCAACAATTCTGCTATAGCAAATCAAATGCAGTAATAAAAACATTATGCAATCAAACCTCAAATAAAGTCTTTTATTCCCATAAATATTTAACAAGAAGAACAAAAGATAGAAATAGTCAGTCAAATCCTCTTAGAAAGATTTTGATTTAGTTATCTTTTCAAGAAGAACCTTAAAAAGGAAAAATGAAATGGAGAAGTCAAGTAAATGCGCTATGTCTCTTCTTTATCAATAGCATTCCCATTATTTGACTTTTACCTAGCAATTAACATCATAGAGACTGCTTACTGCTATGCTTTTATTCATCCTCACGACACATACAGGATCATAGCAGGAAGAAAATAATGAGATATAAAAGTTCTTAAAATTTCTGAAGCTGGAAAGAGAAAGAAACAGGTAAGGAAACCAGAATAATGAAGAGCAAAAGATCATATAACAACAGTTTTATGTTGTACAAGTATTGATGAGAATCTTTTTCCATAAATAGGTATAATTTCCCAAATTTGACTTCAAGAAAATCATATTGCATTTGTGTAGAATTACTTTTCAATCAGGTACTTCATTATAGTCAATTATCAAACCATACCCCTCCCCCCAGCGGTTAATTTTGGCAGAGGTTAATTTTGGGCTCCGACACTACACTTATCCATCTTAACATCTTTACCATGGCAACAACTTAAAAATATAAAAAGGGTGGCCTCATGTATGAGAAAACTATAAAAATGGTGACCCAATGTATAAACATCTCACATAGTGGAGTCTAAGAATGGTCAGATGTACCCAACCTTAGCTCTCATTAGAAAGAGACTATTTCTATGGTATAAACTTATGACCTTAGGTCATAACAGTGCAATTTTATCATTGTGCCAAAACTCACTCTATTTATACAATTAAACTACAATGGTGGATTTTAGAAATGAAGGAGCACACCATACATATATGCTATAAGAAAAGTTCATATCGTGGTTGTTTGGATACTTTTGTAGGCCTTGCACCTCTATTGAATAACACTTGAGTCGAAGCATCAAATTCTGATCCAAATTGAGCATAAAAACGTGTTAAATCATATAATAAAAAATCAGCATTGTTCTTAGTAACATACAGGAAGAAACTAAAATAAGTTTATATTAGGAGGTAACGCTAGTATTTACCTTTTGCTTTTAGTTATGAGATCTAAGAATTGTAAAATGAGGTTTCACTGATAACTTACCCAAAAAAAATACTCATTTGATGAAATGAGAGGAAAAGAATATAAGTTGTCACCATGGATGGATAAAATAGAATTTACTAGTACATTCAAGACTATTTCATCAAATATTGATACATGAACGACAATTTCAGTATTCTAGGATGATAAAAGGAAAAAGTTAAATGTTCAAAAGAAATTGCAAGTACTAGTAGATTTCACTACCTTAGAGATTAATCGTTCAAGCAAAATGAGAAATTGATATGGATTTCAGGAATCTCAGACTTATAGTTAAAGTGTAAACAGGAAAACAAACATGTTTACAATAAAATCTAATATCATAGCTATAAGACTAGCCGCACCCTTTCATATCAAACGAATACCAATCAAACATAAGATCAACAAAAAAAAATGTACTAGAAGTCCAGAATTAAGTATAATTATATCAAAATAGATAACTGCAATATACATTCTAAAGGTTAAAACAATGAGTTTGGCCATAGTAAACCACAAATAACTCATATGAAAGACAAGATGCATATAAGTTTCTTTTGAGAAGTTGCAGCACAGACAAGTCAAGATTGTACTAAACAATAATTTGATGGCTCCTCAACTTATGCACAAAGTTCCTCAGAAATTGAGATGAATGACAAAAGAATCAAACGTCATTAGTAAGGGAGTTCAATTGTTGATGTTATACAGCACTGAAAATAGACTAATGATTCCAATAAATTACGGGGCACCATAGGTGGAGAAGAATGCATTAAACATAAAATCAAGCTGAAGTTTGGATCATGTTAAGATGACAAGAAGGGATCTCATTTTGCAACAAAGATTGCTGACATGCATATTGTACCTGCACATCCTTCATCAAATAGACTCATGAAAGACTCAGTGCAACTGCGAGTAGCAGCAGAAAACCCTTCCCCTCCATGCAAAGCTTTGTCAAATTCTTCTTTAAATTTATCAAAAGTTCCAGAACATAGATGATCCAAGATGGATAAGAAGGCTGGTTGAACATGCTAACATGTTGATGGAAGAATATAAAAAATAACAAGTATCAGTGGACCCGCACAAACAAAAACCAAAACACCAGAACTGAACAAAAATATGCATTGTTCAAGGATAGCAGGAAACATGCACTATGTCTACATTGCTAAATAAAATGGGATTAAGTTATGATAGATGTTTTAGATGAAAAAATGTCAATTAGACCAGGAATGGAGTTCGGAATTTGAAAGTTCTCGCATATCTACAAGAGAACAGGATATAATCAAATACAAGAATAAGCCTCCTAGCAAACTAAATGCTCCATTCAAATTAGTAACTTGCAATTAGGAACAAGAAAGTTGAAAAGTCTGAAGATGAAAGCACTCTAATTCAGCAGAAAAAGAACGAATAAGGTTGAAAGGACTTCCATGAACAGTGAAATGGCCAGAAAACTGGCTAAGACACAGGTAACACATTTTCTTCTTGGTTTTGATACAATGGACAAGAGGAATCAGTGGGAATCTGAGGTTTACAGATCCACCCGATTTTTTCTACCCGTAAACCATGCTCAACTAATACACCTGATATTTTTGGATATATTAGGAGATTGTTTCCCATCAAGCTACAATTTGAAAAAAATCCACGTTTGATATCGATGCTTTCATCCATTAAACCCAACCCAATGACCTCACTAATTGAGTATCCCATTGACATGACACCCTTCAATTGAGTATCTCACCAGCACAAACCCTTCATTCCCCAGGAAAAGAAAAACAAATTTGTTATACAAGATAATTCAATTTTCGAGCTGCATACTAATATCTGTCAAATATAATTAACCTGACCAGAACCAGTTTTGAATACAAAAAGATGCTTCATGAAAAGCAATGGAAGGTTACAAGTGACTTGCATATATTACATCATGCAATAATAAGTGACCCTAGAAACCTCCAACAGCGGTCTCTAATTATTAAAAGTTCAATAGTGGCAACCCTAATTTTTGTGGATGACTATAAAAATTACAAAATGCTACTACAACACAGCATTTTCTTCCTTCTTGGGACGGAGCAGCAAGAAAATGAACACTCAAATTAAGATGGTGACACAAAGATTGATCTCATTAATCTCAAATTCAAGATATTTCTACCAAAAGTAGCAAAAGCACTTGAAAGTTGAATCATATCTTAGTTAAAGAACGGGCACAGTGGCTCTATACCTGCAGCAATTTCTCTTCCAAAGTCTTCCTCTTAGCAGATCTGACCCCTTCATCAAAATATAAAGCCTCCACATCATACCTACAGCAAGAAGGAAAATGTAGCGTGCATTTGATACATGAATCACTGACATCAAAAGAAAGATAATTTGCAACCTGTACAATGTACAGTAATATTCATAAAATAATTGATTTTCAACTCACTTTAGCATCAATAACTAAAAGGTAGTACATCAAGCTACAATAAGCAGAAATGACAACAAAATTGGACATATTATGGGCCAGGATTTACGGTTATCATTAGAGTTTATAATGTGGGCCTAGATGTTGCAAAATTTCTGTCAGACTTTAAGTTGCATGTGAAACCATGAATATTAAGATTTATGAACTGCTTCAGGGATAGATATGCTGTCATGAGTTTTAAATCCACAATATATATATATATTGTATAGTAAGTTAAAAATAATAAACTTGTAACGAAAATAACATACACACAAAATGATTTCTAGTACCATATTACCATCATCTTACAAACTCCAACTAAAACTACTATATAAAGTTCATATTGTAGATCTTAAACCAGTAAGTGCAAGAGGGGAACAATATCCATGATATCAAGCTTTAATTATAAAAATGGGTAAAAATATGATTTAGATGAATTTTGAAAACCGGACTTCTTTTCCCAGTTCACATCGATTTTGGGTAGTAGACTGGTTTTTAACCTCAATTAGTCCAATAGAAGAACTTTTCACTAATTATCTACCAAGGCATCGGTGAACCGATCAAATTTGTAGGTTATGTCCAATTTTGATAACTATGTTCCTGAGTGCTATATGATCAGATAGGACTGTTTTACTCTATTATTAGAAAGAACTTTTATAGGACTACAATAGACAGAAATGATAACATATAACCAAAGTAAGTGCTGTGGAGATAAAGATGGATAAGTGAGATGCCTCTAGAAGATAACATAAAACAAACATTATACATATTCATAGCAAATTAGAAGTCAAAACTATAGAAGAAAATATCATGTAAAAAAGTTTAAGATGGCTCAGGTACTAAAAGCATATTTTAAATGAAGTACTGATGCAAAAATTTAATTGACGAGGTTAGAGGTAGTAAGAAAGAAAAAGCTAGACTTTAAAACACAGTGCAATGATAAAGAAGAATTTTAAATTACTTTTATTTTCACAGGATGCATGTTGAACCATGCGGGAAGGCAAAAACAAAGTCATACAACCACCACTACCTAATGGACTTAAGACTTTGATGGCATTGATGTTGCAGCTGATCTAATGGACTGTATCACGACTTATAGCATGGTTAAGTTGATGGTCTACAACTCTACAAAAAAAAAAAAAAAAATCTTTGGAAAATTTCTGGTATAAAAGAGATTCAAGTATGGTATGCATATTGTTGTATGTGGCACAGAGTTCCATTTTTCATAAGGAATTATACTGAAAATTGCATTCAGTAAGCAACACAACCATATGCAATATGCAGAGTAGGAGGAATCCAGTAACTATGGTTTTCCTTGCCACCCAAGGTGTAGTACTGGATCTATCCCTACATCTAGCCAAACTCCACTTCCATCGAAGTCTGCTTCTAAGGATCTAATCACATGGACAATTCTCAAGATTTAACTTATCATATCAAATCAACAATAGAGTCACTGCACCATTTAACTCATTCGTTCTCCACAAAGCTCGATACTTCTAACCTTCATGCAGTCAATCTAACATTGAGCATATTCGAATCCGTCTCAGCAACTCGGTAAAATTCAGGGTACTGGTTGAGGGGCTCCATTTTTTATCCTTAGAGAGAAGTGATGAGATTTGCCAAGGGGCAAGAATTCAAAGTCGGCGGGCAATTTATAACTGAAATTGCAGTTATCTGCACTAAATTCAAATCTAGTTATTAACTTAATTAAGTATTCCAATCCAGTACAGTAAACAACTTTTGGCATGGTCAAGTAGATGGTACACATTACACACTCACATGAGCAATGGACCCTACATAAAGGTTTCTTGGTGCTTGCTCAGTCATCTTTGAGAGGCAGTTAGATAACAAGAAACATGACAGTCGTATTACTATTTACTATTCTTTTGGAGTCATAGAACTACCTCTAAAAAGAACCATGCTTGACACAATCAAAAACACAATCAAATGACCATCACAAGACTCATCCGAGTGAAAATTTTACATGTATTCGATTGGAACACTTGATTAATTACAAAATACAAAATACCACAATTGCAACTTTCTAATTTATATATTGCAATATGGGAAATCCTTCACAGATTGAATTGATATTCTCACCTTTTTGGTAGATTCAATAAAAACATGAATTCATTGTTCAATCATTCAGCAACATCACCCCCAACTCTATATTTTCCCCCCTTTAAATCCCTTTGTGCCCATTTTTGCTTCCTGTATGACTAAATATGCTCAGCAACTTCAACCCCAACTATCTTTTTCCCATTTAAATCCTTTGTGTCTATTGTTGCTGCCCATATGATTCTGACTAAAGAAGAATATCAAACATTGTTTCCTGAATAGTGCACTCATTTTACTAACCAAAATGGCAACTTTTTCTTCACACCCCTTCCCCTTTCCCCCTTTCTTTTGTTATCTACATTTCGACTATGTTCATGGCCTCATCAGAAGATACCTGACATTCTGCTCATTACTCTAATTTTCTTCATAATCAATTCAACAAGGTCATCTGGATTCTGCATCAAATGCCCCTCATCAATATCTGAGCAGTGCACCAGATAAACAATGTAGGAGTTAATATAGAGCCAGCGCCCTTTAATCATTTCTCATCAGCCAAATCATCTCCAAGCAGAGTTCCTGCACCCCAACACTAAAACAAGCAAAGGCAGATAAACATGCCCTTGCTGTCGGTCAACTGGCAATGGAACTTGAACCATCTGGTACACTCTCAAGGTAAGACATTGGTCACCTCATGAAGCAGTAGGTTCCTCAAAGTGTTCCCCTCTTTGATGGCCTCTAAGCTTGAAGATGAGAGAGTGACTATGAAAATCATTTGCACCTTGCAAAATAAAATGAGAATTCACCCCACAACCACCCACAATAAAAATCCTGCATTCTAATCTGAACCTCTTAAGTCAATGGCCTTGATCATTGGAGCATTGATTCATCTCATGCCTTTTCTTCTGCACCTCTATGTCAATACTTCTTCCAGGGGTGCGGGGATCTCATGGACAAAAAGCCCTTACTTCATGAGAGATGCAGCCCCCTGGACCGCCTATCAGCCTTTTTCTTCAACCAAAACTAAGAGATTGGGCTTATTTGACACATGGCAATGCATCTTCATGCCTACACTGGATGCCTCTCTTCAACATCCTTTTCATGAACTAGCCCATCCCTTTTTTGCTTTTCAAATTCAGTGATGAAACCAACATCAAGTGTCAATGAATAATCAAGTCCATGCTTGGACTATTTTCAGGGCAACACAGAGAACTCATCTACACAGCTCTTCACCATCTTCAGCTGTGTACAACAAAAAACAAACTGAGCTCCCCAATCTTTTGCCACTTCCAGAAACCACTTGTTCGAGCCTTCTATGCCCAGGGAAATACATGTGATCTTTTTCCATTTCCCAGAAATTCCATGAGAGATATCTCCCTGTATATTGCCCTACAAAGAACAACCAAGCCAGTCACACCCCACAAATTTCAACAATCCTTCTGTGAGGCAAGCAAAAGTGCTCAGACAAGTCAACTAGTCACTTAACTTTAGCCTTATCATGACAGACAAGAAAGCTTCTGGCAACCCATTTTCTTAATATGAAGAGAGGCCCTTTGAGAATATTTTGTAGAAAACTCAAGACATATTTATTCTTTACAAAAGGATAGTCTTGCTTCATCACCACTCGACACCAACAAGTATTCAGTCACAACCCAAACAAGGTACTCCAGAAGGCAGAGTGGGCAAATATGAAATTTGGTTGCAAAAATGAATATATGGCTATGGCAGAGATAGAATGATATTTAAAAGGGGATCTGTGACCAAAATGCCATGAATTGAAAACCTAAAATCAGTGCATGATGTAGGTGAAAGATCTGAATGAAGGAGGGGAAGAGATGGTATGGCATACAGGAAAGATACAGGCATTAGTGTCTAGTGCCAGCAGACAACATTGGCAGTTATTACTAGATCAACTCGCAAAAACCATGAATCATGGTATCAG
>JAOVVI020015810.1:0-11069 GCA_028571085.2 Nepenthes alata
CGGTTTTCGTTTTCATTTTCTTATCCATTAATATTAGTGGGCTTGGATACATTGTAGGAGTGTGTACATGTTTTGGTCACAGCTTCATCTATTTTGGGTATCTTGTTAGGTTTGTGTTAGCGTGGGTTGTATTTTAGATTTTAAGTTTGTCCAAATGTAAGCCTATGGTTATGTATGAGACAGTTGGGTTATTGTGTATATTGTATATGTTTATGGATAGTTTTGTCCCTCCTTTACGGCAATGTGAAGCATGTCACTTTTATTTTATTATCCGAATGAATTATTTGATAAGATATTGTGCTGGTTGTTATTATTATTGTGACGGAACGATTTTTTTTTTTTACATTCCGCCGGCAGCCTCCCGGAACTGACACCAAGGTTTCGGTGATCTGCTCCGGGCCGGTCGTGCCTCCCAATCACAGGATCACAGATACCATCTAGGACCCATATACGATATCCATAAAATGTGTAGCGGAAGCCAATCTAATAACCTGACGAAGTATTCACGTTCATACCCATAAACTCATTTATGCATACATAGTCATAATAGTCTAATTACAAAAATTCATATATTTCAATCGGATCATGACAACAAAACTGCTTCTTCCGTGGTAACTCCAAAATATGCTTCCAAGTCCTTAGAATCATTTAGATGGAACTCTAGTCACTCCATCTCGTCAGGCACGAGCTCTATAGTTTCATCTAGAAGGGGAAAAAAATAGAAAACAGTGAGCCGGAGCTCAATAAGGTACATGTAGATTTTTCGTAAAGCGTTTATGCTGTAAGGTAGATACAGATACATATATAATATGAATATTATAAAATAACAGTTGACCAGATCCTGACAGATACATAATGCAAAAGTAATCAGGAAAGTCGGAGTAGTCAATTATGGAAATCGGGATAGAAAACAGAGTCAGTCTTATTATAGAAATTTTTCTTTTTTGTATCGGTAAAGGACATCGCTAGCGGAGGGGTCAATAATTGAGGATAGATTATACACATCTCCTCACAATCACGGTAATACCTCATTGTACAAAGCCCTGAGGACGGCTCGCACTTCATCATTGTACAAAGTTCCGAGGACGGCTCTCACTTTCTCCTTGTACAAAGCCCCGATGACGGCTCCCTTTCGTTATCCTCGATTACCACCATAATATTTTAGTTATGTCAGAGAACTTTATCGCCCAGTGCTAAAGTCCGATCTTATTTATCTTGTCATAAGGCCGGTTCATTTTTTCTTTAGGTCACATTCCGGACGGGCACAAAACTTTCGATCGTCATATTACAAAGCCGATTTTAAAATTATTTTTCTTATTCTGGTCAAGTATAAAGACTTTCAGTTGACATGAAGCCGATTTTAAATCTATAAATCTCATTCCGGTCAATAATTTTTTATTATAACATTATGACTCAAAGCCGATTTACTTCTCCATTTTTATACAACTGAAGTTCAATCATAAGTTGAGCAGAAAGCAAAAATCAGAAAGCATGAACTAACCATGAAATCAAAATCATATTTTCAATCCGATCGTACAGCAAGCATGACATCAGAGATACAGCTTATCAAGCAGTAATTAAAATGGCAAGTCTGATATACTATGTGCTAAAGCATTTAAATCTGAAGAACACTTACAATTTTTTCTTAAAGCCGGGACTTGAAAACATATGTATATTTAAAATCTGAATTTAAAAAGGGGGAGTACACTTGCCTTAGAAATATTCTTAAAATCTGGGTTTAAAAAGGAAAAGTACACTTGTTTGACTGTTGACTGCCCACTCCGACTGACTTGAAGTTTTTTTTTCTCCTTCACTCCTTATCCTTCTTCATCGTCAGAAATTTCACACTCGTTCCTCAACTGAAGCTCAGTATATAAAGATGATGGATTAGGTTGAGTAAGTGGGGGTGGGTTACGTACTTGGTACTTCCCTTTAGGGGTTAGGTGGGAGTGAGTTGGGAAGTTACCTACTTGGTACTTTCATCTAGAAGGTCAACAGGGTAGTTCACTTGCTTTGATTAAATTTGAATCTAGTTGGGACCTAACCGTCCAAACAACAAAGTTGGCCATTGCCTTTAGTTTGTCCTTAATTTATCATGGTTAAAATTTTTGAATTCGTTAGTCAATTCTAACTGGTCATTATTTTCTTCAAAATTGGCTAACCTTTCTATTAGCAACTTTTTCGGTCAACGCTTCTTACTTTAATCCGATCAACTTTTACTCAAAGCCGGCCAACGTTTCTTTTCTCTTATTCAAGGTCAGTCAACATTTCTAAAAATCAGTCAACCCTTCAATCAACCTTCCGGTCAACATCTCGACGCTGGCCAACATCTCGACGCTGGCCAACATTTTGGCGCCGGTCAACATCATGACACCGGTCAACATCTTGACGACGGTCAACATCTTGATGCCGATCAACATTCCTTAAAATCGATCAATATTTTGATTACCATTAGTTCCGATCTTCCAGTGGTGTAAGGCCACTCCGATTTAAGTCGAAATCAAAACACTCCAATTTTTAAGTAGCAATATTTTACTTTGATTTTAAGCTTCTTTGATTTCGGGATCTCACAATTATAGTTATCATATGGGGTTATATGGATATTTGTTTTATAATACCTGGATTTATTTTGGATATATTTGTTATTTGGGATTAATTGAATATGTGAAATTGATTGTATCTTGTGGAATTTTAAAGAAAATCGGATCAGCGAGTTGGCACCTAAAGCGCGTCCGAGTGGCGGCTGAGCGTCGAGTTTAGTGGGCTTGCTCTCGTGAAGTGCCCAAGGTCATGCTTGAGAACCAAAAGCTGTGGGCTTGTGCTTGAGGCTTACCTGAGTTGGTGCTCGAGCATTGTTTGGTGTATAAAAGAGGGCTGCGCAATGTGATCCTCATTTTTGCGCGAGAAGGTCAAAAAAGAGAGAGAGATGAGAAGGAAGAGAAGAGAGGGAGAAGAGATAAGGTAGATCGGAGTATTCTTTTATCAAATCTACTTGGTATAAGGCCAGAGCAAATATTTACGAGCATAACTTTAGTCTGTTTCAATATCTAATATGTTTTACTTCTATTTTGGATGTTTAATATTCGAGCATGCAAGTTTTATCTGGCCTATTTGTTTTTCCTTCTTGCATGTATGTATTTTGTTGATTATTTGGGGGTTTCGTTTTGGATTTATGTATATTTGAGGGTTTTGTCATTTTATAAAAACATAAATAAATGTCTTATATTATATATTTTTATATCAGTATAGTTGTATAAAAATGAGTATAAAACCTACATGGGTCGTGCATCAATTCATATGTATTGCTATGTGGGGATCGAGGTCACTACCTCTATTATTGGTTATCTAATCTATTATCTATTCCTCTCCTGACGGGGAGAGCACTATTCTTGATGGAAAAAATATAATGAGCATGTCCCCTATCTATGGAAGACAGAGTACATATATGACCCTACTTACGAGCCTAAATAGTATATAACTATGGCTTAAGGTTATCAAAAATATGTGTAACTCTCCATTAAGTTAGTCTCTTAATTTTTGATTTTTTGATTTCGTATATACTTTATATTTTTACGTGGATTTGTACTCGAACTCTGATTTGAGATTCGTAAATTTTCTCATGGATGGGATTTGGCTTGTCTCATACATCCAATATGTTATTTTATTTCGGAATCTATTTGATTCTTATATAATTCCATTCCAAACTGTGATTCTGTTTATATGGCCTTGATCCAGACTCTCTTTCAATCAATTTCTATTTCAGTATGGATTATGATATGATTTGATTATCTGATTTTACTCCGAATCACTTTTGTTTAGTATACATCCCGATGAGACTTTGTTTTGATCTGACATACGATTTGAGTATAAGAATACCATCAGCTTTTTTATATCAGATTTGTATTTGTTTTTCATTTTTTTGAAATTTATTTATGGATCCTCCATCTGATTTATCGATCATATTTATTTATATATATGATATGATACGATACTTTCTGAGTTCTAAGCTTACATTTTCTGTTTCTTATCCCTTTAGAGTAGAGGGTTTGGATATTTTGTAAGATTTGGATGTGATTAGTCACAACATCACCTATTTTTGGTGAGTTTAGTTTTATTTTTGAACTGGATTTGTATGGGCAGTACTTTGGTTATTTTAGATTGGCTAATTGTAAGCCTTAGATATGATACTTTCTGAGCTCTAAACTCATATTTTCTGTTTCTTATTCCTTTAGAGTATAGGGCTTGAATATTTTACAGGAATTGGACGTGATCTGACCTGACATCATCTATTTTTGGTGAGTTAAGCTTTATTTTCGGACTTAGTCTATATAGGTTGTACTTTGGTTATTTCGAATTGACCAATTGTAGATCTTGGATATGTATGAACAGTTGAGTCCGTATATATGATGGATATGTATATGAATTTAGTCTACCACCTCCATTATTATCTATTTGGAGCAGGTCGTATGTATGATGTTGTTCGGACGATTGTCCGATTAGATCCGATCATGAGCTTTAGGTCTGCTTATTATTATTATTATTTTGATGAAGAAATTTTATAGTCTATCTGTTTATGTCACGCTTGGATTGAAATTTATTATATTTATCTTAGGATTTATTGATTAGACCTATTTTGATTTGAATTCGTGATATGTTTTGTTACACCTAGATTTGTGGGTTTGTTTTGGGTTAATGTTTTAATTTTTGGGTTAATGTTTATATTTCGGTTTATGTTGGGATCTATTTTGGTCTGAATTTGTGACAAGAACAATCCCAAAGAAAAACCTATTATCAACTTGCCACCCACCAACCACAAGCTCACTTGAAAAAATATTTTTTTGCCTTAGACCTGACCTTGAAGCTTATGTAGGATATGTAAACATATAATGTGGCAAAATCAACCTCGAAAGCGAAATTAAGGATCGAGTTTTATACCTCTAGCCATTTGCCTTTGTTTTTGCTGGATCTGATTTCGGACGTTTTGAGCTTCTGGACCCTCGTTCTCACTTCTAGATGGTGTATATGTGAGAATGGGATGCAGGGACAAAACGGATTACCTCAATTTATAAGGCTATTCCTTCAATTGTCTCAATCGTTCATTACCTTCGAAAAGCCTCAACGAGAATAATGAGGCTCAATAATGGGTAATTATCAGCATTAACATGGGCCCCTTAACGCTTCAGCAATGAATGGAGAACGTGTGAAGGTGAATCGGCTCAATCGGGTTGAAGACGGTTGAAACGACAGAACAGGGTTAAAGCGTTCACATTCTCCCACTTGGTCCATGTTTTACTTGATGTGATAACTAAATCCATCAATTCTCAACCTTAATAAATAAATGTACGAATCATGGTGATATGTCCTATAATAATGAGTAATATCTTTCATGTATTACAATATATTACATTTCTCAAGACATCCATATTTGGTAATGTTATTTTAGAAATAAATCTTATATTTATTCTTTGTCCAATAATTAATGATATTCTCAACTCAATCAATGTGTATATAATTTTAAAAAATATCACAACAGATAAATAGGAATTTTATTAATATCATTGTCAATACAATAAAAATTACAAAATAAAATTTAATCCCATTCTTGTTACAAGATCCTTGAACCTCAATGGTGGCATGCCTTTTGTCAAAGGATCAACGATCATCAATTCAGTGCTAATATGCTAAATAGTAATTTTCTTTCCTTTAATGCGCTCCTTTATCGCTAAAAATTGAATGTCGATGTGTTTACTTCGACTGCTACTTTTATTATTTTTAACCAGAAAAACAGCACCTGAATTATCACAATATATCTTTAATGGCTTTGAGAAGGAATCAACCACTCTAAACCTAGACATAAAATTTCTTATCCATACACCATGCTTTGTAGCCTCGAAATAAGTAACAATCTCGGCTTCTATAGTGGAAGTAACAATCAAGGTTTGCTTTGCACTCGACGGGATACAGCTCCACCGGTAAATAAAAATATGTAACCGGATGTTGATTTACATGAATCAACACATCCAGCGAAGTCTGAATCGGAATACCCCGATATTTTCAAATCGTCGGTCTGTCTATATGTAAGCATGTAGTCTTTGGTACCTTGAAGATACCTCATCACTTTCTTAGCAACTTTTTAGTGTTCCATACCTGGATTACTCTGAAATCTTTTCAACATTCCAACTGTAAATGCTATGTCAGGTCTTGTACATAGTTGAATATATATCAAACTTCCAACAACGAAAGCATACAGAATATTTTTCATATGTTTTTGTTCTAAATTATTTTTTGGACATTGTCTCAAATTCAACCTATCACCATTCACAATGGGTGCTACACTTGGTGAACAATCTTTCATCCAAAATCTCTGTAAAACCTTATAGATATACGTCTCTTGAGACAAACCTAGAACACATCGTAGTCTGTCTCGATGTATCTTGATGCCAATGACATAAGATGTATCGCCCATATCTTTCATTTCAAATTTATCAGAGAGAATTTATTTTACCTCATACAGTAAACCCTTATTATTGGTTGCAAGTAAAATATCATCGACATATAAAATAAGGAAACAAATCTTATTCCCACTGACCTTCTGATATATACATTGATCTAAAATATTTTCTTCAAAACTAAATGAAGAGATAATTTTATCAAATTTTAAATACCATTGACGGGAGGCTTATTTCAATCCATATATAGACTTCTTAAGTTTGCATACCAATTGCTCACCATCACTGGAGGAGAATCCTTCTAGTTGTTTCATGTAAACATTTTTCTCTAGATCACCATTTAAAAATGCTGTTTTCACATCCATTTATTATAATTTCATATCAAAATGAGCAACTAATGCCAAAATTATGCGAAAAGAATCCTTTTTAGACACAGGAGAAAAAGTCTCCGTGAATAGGTGCAAGGGGATAAATGGAGCGCCTTCTAAGGCCTCTCAGACCACGACATCCCTGAATAGGTGCAAGGGGAAGAAACACTCCAGCAAGCAAGCCAGCACAAGGCCCCAAGAACCCAAGTTGCCCCAAGTAGTAAAATCTATCGGCGACTTAAAGGTCGCTTAGGTGCTTGAATTCAAGATGAGAGCCAAGAGAGGCATAATCCTTGCTCTGTTTGCAGCAACCAGGAGTGCGTTTTTTAGGAGGTGGCTCCCCATGATGACGTAACTCCAAAGGTATGGGGATTCCAGAACCTCAAGCAGTATAAGGACCGTACGAGTTAAGAAATTACCTCAACGAGAAGAAGGTGGTGGCCCAACCTCATGTGGAGGAGAGACCGGAGAAAGTATACAACCGAATCATTGGCAGTGACAACGGAGGAGGAGTTAACCTACGCTAATCTCCATTCACAGTGGAGATTAGGACAAGGGCACTTCCCCCGATATTAAAGATGCCAAACCTCGATGTCTACGTTGTGAGTGCTGAACCCATGGATCATCTTAATCACTTTCGCGAGCATCTGAACCTCCAAGGCTTAGACGAGATGACTATGTGTCAGTACTTCTCATTGACACTTAAGGGCGACGCGAGAGTATGATTCTATGGACTGCAAGCTGACTGCATTCACTCCTTCAGTGAGCTGGTAGCAAGTTTTCTCTTGCAATTTGCTTCCAACCGGAGGAAAGAGAAACAGCCATGGTGCCTCACCCGAGTGAAGTAGGGTGCCAGGGAGAGATTGAGGAGATTCCTGGCCCAATTCGTAGTGGAGGCCAAGCAGATCCAAAATTTGGACGATGGGGTAAAGCTGAACGCGTTCTTATCTACCCTGGAAGGAGTAGCTTTTTTCAAACACCTCATTCACAAAAGTCCTCGGACGTTCGTAAAGGCCGAGGCCACGGCGAGAACATACATCGCGGCCAAAAAACCCAAGAACACGAAGAGGCTAGAGAAGGATGAGAACTTCCTCCTGAAGGTGGTAGAAGGGAAAAGAAAAGGTGGGGACTGTCCAGGTCCCCAGACAATAAAAAAGCTGCATAAATTCGAGCAGGTCGTTCGGAGCGAGCCAATGCCAATAAATCTCACTCCTCTGAACGACACTCATACCAATTTCTTGATGCAGATTCGGGATGATAAATTTTTAAAGTGGCCTAAAGTACTAAAGAATTCAGAAGGTGGCGACCAATCGAAGTACTGTCATTACCATCGCTGTGGAGGCCACAGTACGGACGACTGCGGACACTGTAGACAAAGATCGAAGAGTGAATAAGGAGGGGTCACCTCAACCACTTCTTACAAAGACCCGGACAAGGCTCTGAAATAGCAGGTGATGTTGAGGCTGACTAGCCCAGAAATCGAGTGGCTGCGGGGGTTGTAAACATGATATCAACTTGCCCGATCCGTGAAGATGCTCGGGAGATCATCGCGGCAAAGAGACCGAGGGTAGGAAATAGGGATGAAGTCATTAGCTTTAGTAATGAAGATATGGCCCATGTAACTTCCCCTCATTCTGACCCCTTGGCTATAAATGCACTCGTTTAAGATGGGACAAATAATTATCAAATGAAACGAGTATTTATTAATAATGAAAGTTCATGAAATTTACTTTATCTTAATACGTACTTTAAATTGGGATTTAAGAAAAGTCAAATGAGAGCAACCGAATGACCCTCTACTGGCTGGACAATGAGCCAGTACCAATTTAGGGTTTCATCCAGCTGGAAATCAAGCTAGGAACGTACCCGAGGAATGCGTTTAAGGTTCTCACCTTCTTGGTCGTGGACCTCCCATCAGTTTACAATGGAATCCTCAGACGTCCTTGCTTGATCGCCTTCGATGTTGTCACTTCCATCCCACATCTAAAGATAAAATTTTTGACTCCATTTGGGATTGGGGTGGTCCTCTGAGATCAAACTGCCGGGCGGACGTGCTACATATTCCAAGTCACGCAGACGCCTCTTCCCTAACCTCTAGAAGACCTTGACCTGCGAGATGAAGCAAGAATACAATAGGCACAATCTAGAGAACCTACAGTCTGAGTCCCACTAGATCCTAGAGAACCAGAGAAGTACATCAAGATAGGGAGCTCTCTGCCCCAAACCGTTCGAGACCAGCTTATTTGTTTATTGTGGAAGAACTCAGACTTTTTTGCCAGGGTGCTAAGTGACATGCTGGGAATCTCTATAGAAATAATGGTCTATAAATTGGGCCTAGATCGTCATCACAAACCCGTCAGGTAAAAGCGTAGAAATTATTTAGTAGAGAAATTGGTGGCCATACGTGAGAAAATGAAGAAGCTCCTAGACATTGGATTCATCCGGGAGGTAAAAGACCTAGACTAGCTATCAAATGTGGTCATGGTAAAGAAGAAGAACGGAAGTGGAGAATACGCGTAGACTGCACGGACCTCAATAAAGCATGCCCCAAGGACAGCTTTCCTCTGCTCAGAATTGATCAACTTGTAAACTGACGTCCAACCATGAACTTTTAAGCTTCATGGATTTGACTCGGGCTACAACCAAATAAGGATGAGCCCCAAAGATGAGGAGCACACGTTATTCATGATGGATCAAGGGACATACTGTTACAAAGTCATACTCTTTGGCCTTAAGAATGTGGGTGTAACTTACCAGCGGCTCACAAGCAAGATGTTCGAAGGCCAGATTGGACGGAATGTGGAGGTCTATGTAGACGACATACTCGTCAAAAGCATAACAACCAACCGCCACATCCAAAATCTGGACGAAACCTTCAATGTGCTCAGAGCTCACCAGATGAAATTCAACCCAGCCAGGTATATATTTCGAGTGGCATCTGAAAAATTCTTAGGCTATATTATTTCACACCGAGGAATTGATGTAAACCCAGAGAAGATCAAAGTCATCCTTGATATGTAGTCTCCTCGGTCAATAAAAGTGGTCTAGAAGCACACTGGGCGGATAGCTGCTCTCTCTCGCTTCTTAGCCAAATTAGCCGAGAAGCACTTACCATTTTTTAAGGCCTTGAGAGGAATGAAAACCAATGGCTTTCAATGGAATAATGGCTGTGAGGAGGCATTCTGAGGACCCAAAGACTATCTGTCGAACCCTCCTCTCTTAACTTTTTTCCCAACCAAGCGATGAGCCATGTTTGTACCTCGCTATATTCGACACGACCCTGAGCTCGGTGTTGATACGACAGCAGCATGACAGGCAGCAGCCTGTACATTACGTGAGCAAGACCCTGGCTAACACTGAGACCAGGTACCCCCACACGGAGAAAATAACTTTGGCATTAGTGTATTCCGCTCAAAAGCTTAGACCATACTTCCAAGCATACAAAGTAGTGGTCTTGATCGATCAGCCATTAAGAGTGATCCTACAGAAGCTCGAGATGTCAGGACGATTGATCAAGTGGACAACTGAGTTGGGAGAGTTTGACATAGAGTTTTGTCCAAGTCCAGCCTTGAAGGTCAGTCCCTAGCGGACTTCATTGTTGAGACGACGACCCCGGCCCTTGGTGATCCGGACCATCGTGATGTAGATGAGCAAAATGACAGAACAACATGGACACTGCACGTGGATGACTTCTCTATGAAGGATGGCTGTGGAGCTGGTGTTGTGTTACAAATGCCTAAGGGGTTGGAGATAAAGTATTCAATGACCATTGGGTTATCGACCACAATAATGCCGTGGAATATGAAGTATTGCTAGCAGGATTCCAGTTTGCCAAGGAATGCTCTACCAAAAACTTGGTTGTCTACAGTAACTCTGAATTGATCGTTAACTAAGTCCGTAGACATTCTGAGGTTAACAGCCCGTAACTCTCCAAATATCTCTCGAAGGTCCAAAACTAGACTACGGACTTCAAAAAGGTAGAATTTGTCTACATCCCAAGAGAAGAGAACGAGAAGGCCGACATGCTGGCAAGGGCGGCAACATTTTAAGACCCAGAGTAGTATGCCCGAGGGATGCGAGAAGTTCTGCACAAGCTAAGTATCGAAGATCCCGAGCCAAAAGTGATGCAAGTTTCGAGTACCAGCACTTGGATGACTCTATACTTGAGGTATTTGTCCAACGGGACCTTACTTGAGGATGTGGTCGCAGCCAAGAAGGTGAAGAAGACAGCGGGTTTGTACACTATTATTGG